>JASGXE010005682.1:0-22201 GCA_030068105.1 Sinentomon sp. SZTP_YWyxl | reverse complement strand
AGATGACCATAATCGGGTACAAGACGTGAATTAACTTTTGCGAAATTAACTTAATTAATGGGTGGCACATTGCAATGGTCAAATTTTTCTCCAATTTTTCTGTCAAATTTTGTTTTTCGAAACTAGCCCATGACCAAGCATCGGGTCCATCCCGCATGGTCCATCCCGCATGGTCCATCCCGCATGGCATCTCCCACTTTTGCATCCCATCACTCCATCATATCATTGGAACAGATCTTGTTCTAAGTGTTATGACTCCGTCTTGAAATGACACCTATGGTAAAAAATTAGCCTAAACGATTGCATTGCATACACATACACTTGCTTTTCAATTTTGATCTGTCCTTGAAAATTGCCTGGATGTTTTACATCCGTCATGAAGCTCTAAGATAATTTTTAATTTAAACATTTATCCCCGAAAGCTCATCAGGTGTTGACAATATCCTGCAGGCACTATGGGCCGCCGTTTGCAAGACTCAACCATTCTCGTGTGTATTTGCCACAATAAAAAGTCAGTCCCCATTTTTAATTTGATTTACTTACTTAAAAAAAGCGGGGAAAAGGTTTAACTCTTCAAATGTGTACCTATTAATCCAGGCCAATTTCGAATTTACACAAGCGCATACCAACAACATACCAATATCCCCTGTTACAAAACCGCGAATGCTTTGTTGAAACGGACATTTCTTATCGAAAGAGCAATGTCAATATTTGAAGACATCCGAGTCAATAGAAGTTAGAGTGTGACACCTGGAACTACACACTGCAAATAGGTCTTTTCCCGCACATTTTGGTTTCCCCTCTTTGGGTCAGATATGTAAAGATACGATTCCAACTTGGAACCATTCCCATCTCTCACAAAAATGAAAAACACGCTTCAGATTATTTTTCGGAATGTTGTTCTACGGGCAATTTCTTTTCTCATTTTTTCCCCTTCCATTTTTCTCCATCATGTTCCTTTCTGACGCACTATGCGTTTGTTATTCTCCTCCATAAATCATCCACCAGTCCCCTTTCCATTTCTTTCCTTTGCTTTTTCAAATTTTTGTGTTTCCATTCTGTTTCTTTTCCATTTCGTTTCTTTCCCTTCTCTTTTTCGCGATTTCCATTTCGTTTTTTCATTAAGTTTGTTTTCCGATTAGTTTCTTTCTGATTCCGATTCGTTCCCGTTCGTTTGTTTCCATCGTTCCGTTTTTATTCGTTTATTTCCCCAGAATTTCTTTGATACTTTCTCCGCCTTCTCTCACCCAATTCCATATTAATTCACGCCAATTTCTTCCCTTAGGACTTGTTCCCATCCCGCTTCGTTTCTTTCTGCTCCCCTTTCCATTTATCCCGTAATTTCCCATCATATTTCCATATCCATATCTACCCATTTTATTATTTTTCCAAATTATCTTTTTTGCCATTATTTTTCCCTCGTTCGTTTCTTTCTTGTGCCGTGAAATCGCATTCTCTCTTTCTTTCTTCATTTTCTTTGGCAATGTTCCCTTTCTTTCCCGCGGGGTCTGCTCGTCTCTCTTCCGCATTTCACTTCCTTCTGTTCGCCATTCCGTTTCTTTCCGTGCTTCCACGCATCTTTAGCACATCGCATCTTTCGAAATTCACAAACATCTTTTCCCCTCGTTGCCCCCACAGCTTCTTTTCTATCCCTGTCCCATGTATTTTTCCCATCGCCCTTCTTCCGTTCATTTCCCATTCTTTCTTTCCAAATGCAGTTCAACGCAGAAACTGAGTATGCCTTGAAACACAATTGCGCATAGAAACCACTGCAATTTTTTCATGAAAAATCGATGCGCAAAAGTATTGAAGCAAAAAAAAAAAATTTGTTCAAGAATCTTCAAGCGGAAATCAAGTTTTGCGAATGATTTTACCGAGGAAACTTGTGAAGGACATGCTAGTCGTTACCTTTGAAAGATGGAAATGCTCAGTAGTAGTGTAAAACTCGTTGAACCTCTTTGCTGGAGTTACGTGTTTTTTACCTCTCCTTTGCATCCATACTCCACCCTATAGCAGATTTATACGGCAACTTAAACGGCAAGTCGTCGAGACCGCCGCTGATGTGTGTCAATGCTCAATAAAAGGCGAAATTCTTGGCAGCGATTTTTTTGCGGAGATGTTTCAGGAGGGGTTTGGCCGCTTTGCAGATCACGCCAAATCGCGTGGAATTTCCATACGGAACAAGAATTTTGCGAATCGCATAAAGCAACTAAGAAATAAGCCTGTCCAAAACCTTTCCGGGTTCATTACATGTGCGTCGCACGAACATGTCTCCGTAAACGCAGTATAATGTTCTCGGAAAATAATTGACGGCCGCAAAATTGTCTGGACATGCAGACCAAAACATTGGCATTAAACTTGATATCAAACAAGGAAGAAAAACCTCGCGAATGCGGCGCTTATTGCAAACAGGTTCAAGGGCTCTGTCTGACCTCAGGCCGACGGATATTTTGCGAAACATATATATCACTTGTTCAAAACATAGAAATAGGCCCGTTTCCGTTTATTCGTAACCATGAAGTTTCAGTTAATTTTGTCGCTAAATGTGGAGACCAGAGGCATACGGGTAGCCCACCTCAATTTTATTATTTGGCGAAAAGTTAAGTTCGTTGACCGGAAAAATATGGGCACATTTTACCACAGATTTTGCTCTTGAATATGAAGCATCATGGTAACATGTTCAATTCCTGCGTACAAACGTTAATTCTCGCAAAACAACGGAAGAATTGACCACCTTTCGTTTTTGTGATGAAAAGGTCGACGCTTTTCATGTTGGTTTATTGACGGCGCATGTTCGACGATTGCAAAGCGGATGTTTGACAGGAAAGCGCCAGCTGGTTTCAGGCGAGATCTGGTGAAATCCAGAAGGTTTTGTTGAATTCTTCCCAATTAGTCCGCAGTCCAACGAAACCTATGCACATAGGAAATTGCGTTCGAGCATATTTATAAAATTTGCCAACTGCAAAATGGAGTGGGTCGGAATTTTTGTGTCTGTTGGGAAGAGTTGTTGAGGTAGGGAGAGTTATTGAGGGAAAGAGTTCGAACCTTTGTGTTTTCAATATGTCAACTTTAGACAATGTTGTGCCTCGTCACATCTGTCAGCAATGTTGCCTTGTCTCCCCAAAATCGAACTTCTTCAGTGACAAAATGCGCTTTGACCCCAAATTCCGGGGTCATCGGCCCCAATCCCTTTTGGTGCTGACAGCACCAATTGGTGGAATCACCAATTTTGGAATGTCATACATTTGGCAATGGTGATTTAGCTGAAAACACGAAGGAAAAAGGTGTTATTTCATCCGAAAAAGGTCATATGACTTTTTGGACCATGCATTGCGGAAAATACCACAGCAGGATTGGTACATATAGGTGGGTGCATTTGGGAAGAGGATACCATTTTGTCCAACAACAGGTATAGCGTTTACAAAACAATAACAGGTAGCGTTTACAAAACAACAGTAGCGTTTACATGCCACAAAACTGGAGGCGGTTTCGTGGTTTTTAAGGTTTCGTGGATTTTAAAGCTACGTTGCCCACAGCCGAAATTTCCTCACAATAAAAATGGGCATTTTTGGGACTTCGGTGGCCCATCGTTCGAAAACGGGGTGAGGAAGGAAGAGGATTTTCTCATAGAGCAAGATTGATTCGTGTGGGAGCGAGGAACAACGAAACGGAGTTTGATACGGGAGCATTCACGAACAATCATTCTCCAACAATCAATCACAAACAATCATTCACTTACAATCATTCACCAACAATCATTCACCAACAATCATTCACCAACAATCATTCACCAACAATCATTCACCAACAATCACTCACCAACAATCATTCACTAACAATCATCCACCAACAATCATTCACCAACAATCATTCACCAACAACAATTCGCCAACAATCATTATCAATCATTCACCAACAAACACTCACCAACAATCACTCACCATCAATCACTCACCAACAATCATTCACCAAAATCATTCGCCAACAACCATTCACCAACAATGATTCACCAAAACACACTCACAATAAAGGCAGAAATTGGAGCGAATAAACAAAAGTGTTTATGACACCAAAAGGAACCTCACTCACTTCTGTAAACACCGAAGACCATTGCGGCTCCAAGGAAAGCACCAATGGTTTGAGAGAGAATATAAATCGGTACCATGGTCATCCTCAGTTTGCCAAACAGACCCATCGTTAGAGTAACAGCTGGATTCAAGTGTCCACCTGAAAGAAAGATCAAATACAGCGGAATATCGCAGGTTATCCGCGGTAAATGGGAAAACTAATCAGTTTTCTGATGTGTGTATTTCTCCTTATATTTCGCCACATATGTATACATATGTTTTGCAGCGGGTAATCACGACCCTCGAGAATTTTCAAAATTTTCCAAAGATATTTGCAACATGAATAGTTCCGGGTGGATTCGAAACATTGTCGAACATTTGTGTTCAACTGTTTTTGTAGAAAGTTGTTATCGAATGGTATTTTCATGGCACTGTTTGCACCACAGCTGCCATGGTCTTATACATTTTACTCCACTTGAGAATCTTGGCAGTCGTAAAAATAATTATCGGTGTAAAGAGATGGAGGTACAAACATGAGTGGAGCTACTCGTGAAAAACACAAGAATCAGAATTCACTCCTCTGCTCACAATGATGAAGTGGAAAATATTGTCCCGTTTCGACCAGAACAGAAATCACGAACTATCGGACATGCTTTTAAATCCGCCCCATTTTGGGATGTATGTGGACACGTGCACTTCAAAGGTGACCATTTTTCAGTTTTCAGCTATACGAATATCCAAAATTGCAAAATTGAAATCGGCTCATGCATGCAGGCCTGGGCCGGAGGCGATACCGATTCTTGTGGGCATGGCCCAACAACACTTGGCAAACGAGACCCGCATGCATGCATGCGACGTCCGCCATTGATGATTCTTTTCGTGTCTGCAAATCCGCCTGGCAGGGGACTCGAGCAAATCACCTCCGAGATGCCATCTCGTCGACAACAAATTGCACCAAGTTTGATGAACCTCTTATCGAACCATGATCCACGTTTATGAAGTTGGTGAACTTTCGTGAAGCCATTGAAACACTTAGGATGCAACAAGGGTATGGGTGGCAGACTATTGCAAATTAGAGGGCAGGGAAGGGCACTGGCATGGAGCCGCATGCAAAACAGCAGACCTATCCTAACGCGTTAGGGTGTTTGGCCTCTCTAGAAATGGTGGTGACAGGTTGTGATGGATTTTCCGGTGCTGCAAGGAACCGGACAGTCGCATGTTTCAAATCTATAATGTGCACAAAAATTATTCGAATATTTTGACTTAAATTTTTGAAAATGGTGAATCTAGTCAATAATTCAAAAAGACCATCTCACGTGTCCATGCGCAGGCATACAAAGTCAGATGCAAAATTACAATTCCATTTCGACCTCGTTGTTTTTGAAGGCTCAGCCAACTCGCAAACACACTGCAACGAGGTCGAAGGCTTTTGTCTTTTACAATAATCGAATTCGCAATCGCAACAGCCCAAAAACGTGCTTTGGCCGCGCTTTGCGCCGGCCGTCGCACGCAATTCCACCATTATGTGCCAGATAATGCAAAGCAACCCTGAATTGATCGCCTGTGCAACATGCGACAGCACTTTAGCATGTGCAACCGCACGCCTGACTGATTCAATGCAGGAGTAACGGATTCTATTAAATGTGCATTCAATGACACTGAAAGATAGGACAGTAGTCGTTGAAATAGCAAAAATGGAGAAATGCCACCGTGACATGTGCGAGAGGACAATCCCATTGGTGCGAAAACCTCCCCGCAATTTCAAAGGCGGCAACCACTTAGTCTATTTATCAAAATGCGTTGGTCGCGCCACTCAATTATACAAGCTTCATGAAGCTGCTCCAGAAGTTTTGCACACTTCTTTACGTTTTTCCACTTAAATTAACTAAGGCCGGAAATTGGAAAAAGGCCAAAACCAGAGAAATGGACTCAGAAATCAGCATGGCCACAGCAGAGGTCTGAATCTGGACAAAGAGAGAAAGGCACTCGCATTTTGAACAAGGTCAGGAATTTGGAAAAACTAACGGAAAAACGTCATGGAATTTTGTTAGGACTTTTCAGCAGCACATCCCATGAAATTTGCGAAATCTGGCCATCTGAGCAATTGTATACGCCTGACTGATTCAATTCAGAAGTTGTCATCCAAAAAGATGACATTTTCCTCGAATTCATACCTTCGAATGAAAAGAAAATGTCGAAGTGTGCAGGAGAGACGGGCAAAATGGACCCTGCGGGTAAAAACGGCATTAGCCTTTAGAAACTAGGTTGTACTATCATTCTTAAATTTATCAAGTTTTCTCAGCACGTAACCATTTGATTTCAGTGATGGCGGCAATTGGGTCGGACGCGTGCTGGCTTTTTGTGGTCACAAATGTGGTTTTTGACACGTCTAATGTTTCGAGAGCGGTCAGTTTCCAGTTGCAATGCCCAGTAACAAATGGTGTTTATGCATTCACTTGGTGGTTTTGTGAAACTGGTTAGAGTTTACTTCAACGCAACGGGAACAAATTTGGGACTCAGTTTGCGCCAATTTTGTTGGCAAAACTGTGTGATTGAAAATGTTTTTCGAACCTTTTTCCCGCTTTTGCCGTCAATCATGTGCTTGAAAGATGCGTCCATTGCGAATTAATGAGCCATCGATGTGACTTGTGAAAAAAATGTTGATGATACATAGGTATCCGACAAGATGCACCAACTTGCTTGAGTTGCAAGTGAATTTTGATAGAAAAAACATTGAGAGAAAACGCAAATTAATCATCCAGCAATAAAACGCAGTGTTTACGAAATAAAGGTACAGTTTTCACGGAACAACAACTTCAATGACCTTGATTAGGTACCAGAGAAAACCGGATATACATATTTCATTGCGTGCAAAATGAGCAATAGCAATTTCAAGAAAATTCATGCGCAAGTGATCAGGCTAAACGCAATTGTAAGAAGTTTTACAGTTTTCTACTCGCATGTATATAGCAGAGTTCACATAGTGCCTAGCATGTAGCCTACTCCCTGCCACATTTTACTCTACACAAAGTGAGCCATTAAGGGTCATTAAGAATGATAACTAAGTGGCATTTATACACGAAGGAATTTTGCTTTACGTCTTGCATTACAGAATGAAATGCGTGAACTATCACTGCACTGAAACCATAAACAAAAGAAATGAAACGGAAACCGTATGAAATTTCCGAAGGGTCTCACTCTCAACAACTGTAGGCAGTGTTTTTCTAGTTTGCCATTTGCGAGACATTTGCTGCCACGCCACTCTATCAAAGTTACCCCTCATTTTTCCGCCAAAATCATAAATTTTACAGGCAAATCTATACCAGAAAATTGTATCGAAATATTGTGTCTATATCAACTTCAAATGCCTTACCTGAGACACCGCCTGCTATCATGACACCCATCATGGCACCGACAGCCCAACCCCAATTTATCGACAGAAATTGGCCATGTTCGCCACCGCTGAGCACACTTTGGGCAACTGCAGCATCCCCAAAGAGCTGAAAAACAGATATTTTAAGGAGATAGAACAAGGGATATTTCGCAATGCATCATAAACCGTGAGGTGATCCAGGGCGGATATGGTATATGACAAAAATTGTATATGGCAAAGTATATGGCAAAGTATATAGCAAAAATATAATTCACAACCTCGGACTAGCACTAATCTGTAATGGATCACCCCACGGAATGGGTGACATTTTCCAGAAGAATAGTGGGTAAATATCATCACAATTATTGAAAAACACTTTTCTCGTCCTAATTTTTCAATCATTTCGAACACGTGTACCTTTATGAGAATAAGTCGCTCAAGTTATTTTTGGTGTTACGGGCATGAACTATCAGAATGTGAGGGATGACTGCCAACCAATGCCCTCTTCAAATCCAAGGCTAAAGGCAGAATTTTTAAACGCAGACAGTTTTTGGAGGTGCGGAATTCGCGGCACAAAAATTGCATCAGTCGAAAAATTCAGCCAATGTGACTTTTTTATTTTTCAACAAAAATAAAGTTGGCCTGCAAAATAAAACAGGGTGTTCTCAAAACGGAAATAAAACCCAACACGAGATGATTCGGAACACCACAGACATTGGCGTTGGTCTCGTGAAATTTCAGTCAAGGGTTGACTCCTGCATGCACGCCAGCACCCCTGATTCCGGCGCCTGAGCCCTCTCTCCCGTGTTGATACCAATATCATAGATTTTCTGGCAAAACGTACAGTTGGAACATGGTGATTTGAAGCTTGCCCTATTCTCATTGGTTTTCAAGCACGAAATTGTGATGCAATGAAATCCAGCTTGGAAAATCAAGTCGGATGTTTATCCCATTGTTCTGCTCCCGAAACAATACGGATACCTAAATGAGCGCGAAATTGAAAAAAAAACGACGCCAAAGGTCGTAAAAACAGGCTGCATTTTGTGTCGAATCGCCGATTTTTGCATTTATTTGCACACCGAACAATTGACCGCGGGCACCAGTGCACCGGTTCGGATCGAATTTAGGGAAATTCAGTCTATGAAATCCGACGCCTTGACACACAATTCAAAGATTTAGGCTACTCTGATAAGTGATAGGGCCTGTCGTAAAAGCGAAAAGAAAACACAAATGAAGCGAAAGCGGAAACTGTTATGCATAATTGGCAGGCATTTTAGCAAATGTCAGATTCCAAACGCTGGTTTCTCCATTCCCCAATCATCAATCGTGCATCGGCCTGCGGTGCAAATTGATTTAAAACATCACCGAATTGGGACCGAGCGCGTCGTTTGTCCGCTGGCATGTTTCTCCGCAACCTGGCAACAGTTAGGCCGCAAAATAAGGTGGCCTCTTGCTCCCTCAAAATCACAGGTGAGTGATGGCCTGTGAGGTCCACACAAGAGGCCAAAAAGAGGAAGACGATTCCGACGGGAAGAAAAAAAAATTAGTTGGAGACTTGACAACAAGCAAGGTGACAAAAGTGAAATCTCCACACAGAGAAAACAAAGGATCAACCATGATAATTTTATCAATTTGATCCACTGTATCTGTAATTTGATCCGATATAAAAGATCAGCAATAAACTCGCCAAAAAATAACCACAAGGTTCCAAAAAAAACAAGGACGATGGAACCCCAAAAAGACCAAAAAACCCAAAAAAACCACAAGGCACTCAAAATAAAGAACCACGAGCAACACTTTTTCGTTTTATTTCGCAATTTCAATTCCATTGTCCATTTTATCGAAATGGACTTACGTAACCTACCCAACCAGTGTTGGTTGGTTAGGTTAGGTCAGTGGGTTAGATAGGTAAGGTTAGGATAGGTAAGGTTAGATCCCCGATATACATCATTAAACAGCACCATATTCTCGAATCGGTTTATGTCATTTATTCGGGGGGCAATTTAAAACGGAGAATTGAGAACCAAACGGAGAATGTGGTACGAATAATCTAAATGTGTGATAACACACATTTAGATTATTCGTACAAGTGGTCTCTGCGTATTCGTCCGGATATACCTACACATAGATCACTGTTCCAAAAATGTCATTCTCAATGAATGACAAATTAAGGAATCGAAGGATTTCACGCACGCCATCCGCTTGACCCTAGCTTTCATCGTGATCCTTGATGCACTGTTCTCAAAGTCGGTCAAATACTCCCAGAAGACTTGCTGTTTTTTTTATTTAGCCAGTCGGCCTCATGATTGTATTCTTGTTCGTGCATTCGGCTCTATTTTTGTATTGCTGGAGCCTAACCTCTCCGCATTCTAAATAATGCAAAATGACGGCACACACTCCAAGAAACTTTCTGGCAAAAATGCAAACCAGAACAAAATTGAATTGATAACTCATGAAATGGAACAATACAGAGGCGTATCGTGGGGGGCATGGGGATGGAACCTCCCCCGCCCCAAATTTTCTGCCTTTTGGGGACTCTGGCCTTGGTACTGTGTACTTCGCGTTCTTTGGAACTGAGAACATCATTTCTTTATGTTCTTGTAATATCAAGCTCTAAGAGCAGAACATTGCTTCGAGTGGTGAGAGGTAAATTTTAACAGCCTTGTTTTTAACTTATAGAACTGTGACAGACAACACATTTTCGTTAAACGCGTGGAGGCGGCGTAGTTTGTGGAAAAGAACACACCACGTTTGAAAATATTTGTCCACGAATACATTGCCAACAAACGAAAGAAATTCTTGCAATGATTGTGCATTTTCCTAGGGTGCATTTTCCTGGGCGCTCAGCCCCTCGCAAACTCCCGCTGAATCTCTGCCCCTTAAACACCGTTGCAGCGCTGCCCCGCACAACGGTTACGGCTTTCGAAGCTCGCCCCCAGATTCTTGGCTAGGCGGCTGTGGGACAAGTTCCCTGAACGACAATTCATTGTTTTCGTTATGCCGCTGCGGGCAGAAATTTTTCCTAATTTCCATTCTAGAATAAATTAATGCATCTGAAGAAAAGGTTTGGTTGAACTAGACCCAAGTAAAAACAGTTGCTCTCCTTGCGCAAGGATGTGATTATTTTGGGACAACTAACTCAGAATTGGGTCATTGACGTGTTTCTTTTTCCCCTGTGGGCAAACCATATCAAGAGAAGACCTAATTTTATAAGTCACAGAATGAAAGCAGTCAAAAATCCTTGCCACATCTCCATCTGAAAATATGTACAAAATGGCATTCGTTTTAGTTGTAATCTACGAGCTAGTACACGCATAATCATCGCGAATATGCTTCGGAGGTCTTGGTCCAAACACAACGGGAAAAATTCAGCTAAATTTAATGGGCTGACAAATTTCTGCAAGCATTTGGAAGCTTCAATCACAGGTCACCATCATGGGCTGGGACGGGACAACACCGATCAACACGACATTTGGACGTTTGGACGTTTGGACTTTATTCTTTTTTTTTATTTGATTTGCAATGGGCACTCCCTGATTGTAATTCTCAGCACACCCAGTTTTTGCCACTGCCGTGTCTGCCACCTCGGTTGGGCTCAATGGAAGTTCTTAAAGTCCATATCCTGCCACTTTTTCGCAGAAGCATATGCGCACCTGAATATGCAGCTGTTTCAATAAACAGGAATAGAGGCCTACATATAGCTTTTCCCGCTTTTGATATCAACATCCATGGCTGCATTTACATTTCGCTTTTGCACAATTTGTGCCAATCAGCGCAGCAGCTGTGTGTGAACAAGGCTGTTTATAGCTGTTTCATGCGGCATTCATTTCGGCATACCCTACGGGCCACGCTGACCTTGAAAAGGTAGCAGCGCTATTCCACATCCGAACTGAGTGTAAGGCACATGCTGTTCCTATATTTACCTTTCCAATGGTTTTTTGGTGATGGGTTCGTATTTGATTACAAAATCGCGCGGAAGAATACACTGCCGCTTCACGTTTGGGCCTAATTGAGTCGTTGAGAGACAACCGTTTAAAAAGCAGGCCTGTAACGGCTCCATATTGGAATAAAAAACGTATGTCAGGCGACTCTCTTTCGTTGTGAAACTCAGGACTTTTCCACGAGTAAACGAATGGCCGGTCTGTCTTAAAAAAACTCTCATGGTTTCATCACTCCGGGCTTATCCTGAGCAAAAGGTCACTGACTTCAGGGGCACACTCCAAAAAACCAAGGGTGGGTACCATCAATGGGCTAAATTTTCGTGTTAATTCGGACAAGATAAACTTTTCGAAAAAACGCGCAGCTGTAGATTGATACGAATAAAAGTGGATATTTACAATAAAAGTGATGGCAATTATCTGAACGCAGGTCAAGGTCAACTCTTTGATTTTATATTGATATTTTCGTTGATTATTGCACTGTGAAGGTGAAAACCTTCAGAAGTCATGGACGGAAACCGGTACCGATGGTTTTAACATTTACCATGATTTAAACCAAAACAGAGCGTCAAATGCTAGCCCCATGCTTTCATGTGGAAGCAGGATTGTAGGGAAGTCCAAAGACTGTTTTGTGTCGAAGTATGCTACTGGCATAACCTACATTTACCACGTTCTCCACAATCAAATCCTCCCGCTTTTCGACTCATGAAATGCATAAATCGCAAAATGCGCTTCCTGAAGTGAGGAAGAAAGGTTCTTTGAAACGCGTTTTAAAAAGCGATGCGTTATAACTCGTTTGTGCATGCTGTCAAATTGCCCAAATCTACCTGCATTTCGCAAGCTCAAGCAAGCTCTTCGCGCCTTGCATTTAGTTTGTTCGCCAGGTCTTCCCCCTCTTCGTTCAAAGCTTGCGTTTGACGTGGGAGCGATTTCTCATGCGCTTTTTGAAACATGGATTTCTACTGGATTTCATGTTTCAGTATTTTCCGTTGTTTTATTTTTAACCTTGCTAATTTTGTTTTATTTTTAATTTGTTTTTGACGATGTTGGTTACAACGGAACGATGTGCTCCCACCCCCAAAATTCTTTGGGGCAATATTGAATCAAATTAAATTAAATTCACAAGAATTTTTCAGCATCTTCCACTTTTTGATTTCAACTGATCCGGATGATCGGTTGACGAATCGTCGATGGCCGGTAGGAGGGAGAATCCTGCGCTAAAATGGACGGTAAACCTTACCAGCATCCGCAGGAGCAGCGGTCCAAAAAGGAGCGCTGCAAAGAATTCGGCATAGCTTTCGAGTAGCAGAGTCTATTCTTTCTACACCCAGCGCAGGACAGTATAGAATAGAATAGAAGTTCCTTGTATTTAGGACCATCAGCCCCGCTTATACATGTCAATTTTACAAATTATTTACAGTGAACAAGAAAACGAACAGACAATTAGGGCGGCAAAGCAAACGATAAAAATGAAATGATAACTCAATAGGCAGTGGACAACATAACGATAAGGCAAACGATGAATTTAAAAAGAAGGAGGGGGAAAAAGGTTATGAGAGTTGAACCCCTCTCCTGGCCAGCAGAGAGCAAAATGTTCGAGTGGAGACTGGTTTAGAGAACATCTCTCTGGGGATTTTGTTCCAAGTCTCAATAGCATGCGGGATGAAAGACTGAGTCCCAATATTTTTCCTGGACTGAAATTTATTATTTATTTAAATCTCAACAATGAAGTTGAACGTCGAACAATTCGTAAAAAAGAAGAAAGTCAAACAATAAAATGAACTAGGGCTTAGGCACAAAAGCAAAATTGCCAAGAATACGAGGGCGAGAGGTCTGGGCTGCTACCAAATTAAACTACATTAGGTACTGATCCACGTGGTAACACTATGGTAAGCGTGCAAAGAGGGGTGCCAAGGAGGGAAGTGCATTCCACTCGCGGACCGTACGGGGAAAAAACTATTGAAGTGCTTATTAAATTTCAAAATGGGATATTCAATAAAGTGGCCATTGTCAGTGCGGCGAGGAACAATCCTTTGGGAGAAATCAGACGGAAGTGAGGTGCAAATGGTACCCTTAGTTATTGACTGGAGAAACTTTAGGCGTCTGTACGAACGTCTTTGGGAAAGAGTCTCAAGACCAAGGCGCGAAATCATTTCGGAGACTGACGAAGTCCGTCTGTAATCAGCACAAATGAATCTTACAGCACTCCGCTGAAGCCTCTCAAGCATGCAGATATGACGGAAAAGAAATGGGTCCCAAACTTCACATGCGTATTCCAAGATGGGTATAACACAAGACTGGAGTATGCTTTAAGTTTAGCTGATGACTGAGCAGGCCTGATGTTTCGTACTAACATGCCCAGGGCTTTTTTTGCTTTGGACAACACATAATTGATATGGACGTCCCAAGAGAGGTCGTCTGAGAGATAGACACCCAAATATTTAAATTCAGAAACTTTGGCTATGGGCTGACCACCAATGGAATAAGAGCAGGTAGGGGCTGTGGTACTTTGCCTTTGGAACAGCATCCAATTACAATTGGCAGTGTTAATTACCAAACCCCAGGTTCTTGCCCATGATCGAAGTGCATCAAGGCTGGACTGCAACGTCCAGTAGTAAAACGTCCAGTAAAGGCGTCCAGTAAAGGCTGAAGTAATTCAGCCTTTTCACAAGCAGAATGCGCAATAAGTCCATCAGGACATCGAAGTGACGACAACCCACGCGTTGCACGCAAATTTTTAATAAAGCGCCAAAAAGGCCGAGAATGGGTTGATGAGATAGCTTTGTCAATGTAGGCACTGAAATCAGCAAGAGGCACATTCGCGAAGTTCAAAACGAACAGATGCCAGCCGGTTTGCAACGCGTGGGTTTTTGTTTGCCGCTAAGCTTTTAGTCAGTCCACGTTTTTTCCTGGCCAAGGTGCGAAATCGCGTTGAAATCCATGGATTCCCGGGCTTGCATTTGATAGTTTTAACTGGGACCATCGATAAGCACTGCAAAAGAATGAGTTTAAATGCAGCCCATACCTCGTTTACATTATTGAACCGATTACAATCAAGGTCACGGATAAAACTCACAAATAGGGAAAAAGTCTACTCATGATGCCGACCCAGTTGGCGCGATCATAGCATATGATATTTATGGGTGATTTCGAACAGAATTCGAAGTGGAATGCAAAATGTGACGAAGTCGTGATCAGAAAGGCCTGGAGACACATTAACTTTCAGGCCAGGCGACTCAAAATTGGTGAAAACAATATCCAGAATATTGCCACAGCCACCTGGGGCAATGCGAGTTGGGATAAGGACGTGCTGAATTAGACCAAAAAGCTGTTGAATGTGGAGTAAAGCCTCGGAGTAGGGGGCCAATTACACTACCCTGGGGAACGTCGGAGGGGACTGAAACAAAATCTGAGAAGCCCCTTCAATTTGCACAAATTGGAATCTGCCCGTTAGATAGTTACGAATGCACTCCACGATGCAATGATCCATTCCCAGGTTGGTTAGTTTACGAAGTAATAAATGGTGGCTCACTGTATCAAAGGCATTGGCGATGTCGATTAGAACCGCATCATCCTGTTCGCCTGCATCCGCAAGCTCATATTAAGGTCATTACGTAAAAGCCCATAGAGTTGAGTTCGCAACTGTGATTGCTGCGAAATCCATGTTGGAAGGGAGAGATAATCTGGTTTACTTCAAGGGACATTTTTATATTAGTTGCCAATATTTTTTCAAAAATTTTAGACACCAAACCAAGAAGACTTATAGAATCTAGACTAGAATCTAGACCAGTAGAATCTAGACACAAAAATGCGACATTTTAGTCTTGCATATGTTCTTAGATATTCCCTGATGCCTATTTTTGCAGAAAGGTTGCCTTCAAAATCATGATCAGTCTTTGTCCGCAATGACATGGGAAACCAAAAAGGTGAAATTAATTGAAAAAGGAGGCAATCTATCTTCTTCAAACACAACCGCCAATAAATGACTGTATTTCGTGAGAACACATTCACAGGGAACATGATTGCGTACTTATGTTTAGAAATCATGAATTATCAAAAAATTAGAAATCATGAATTATCCTTACTCGGAAATTCAAGTGAACGAAAAGTCGTTTTTCCTATTTCCACCATCGGAAAGTGAGGTTTTGGCTGTCATAAATGTGTTGAAAAACAAATCATCAAATGGTCATGATAAAGTTAATAATATTATTATTAAGAACTCAGCTATGTCCTTTGTTAAACCTTTGTGTTTCATTGCTAGTCTTATGTTCCAAACTGGTACATTTCCAAATCAGCTTAAAGTTGCTAAAGTTATCCCCCTGTTCAAATCTGGCAATCCAATGGACATTGCTAATTATAGGCCAATCTCCCTTCTTCCATCCATCAGTAAGGTGCTAGAGCGGCTACTCTACAACAGGATGATGTGCTTTATTGACAAATTTGGCATCATGAATGAGTATCAGTTTGGCTTCCAAAAGCACAAATCCACTTCACTGGCCATTGCACATCTTTGTAACTTTATATCTAGAGCACTAGACAGGAGCCATTTTGCAGTATCCATATTCCTGGATCTGCAAAAAGCCTTTGATACAGTAGACCACACTATTCTGCTCAAGAAAATGGAGTTATATGGCTTTAGAGGTATTTCAAACAAGCTCATAAAGGATTATTTATGCAACCGCACTCAGTTTGTTGACCTAAATCATATCACGTCGAATTCAAAGGCAGTGTCTTGTGGGGTTCCCCAGGGAAGCATCCTTGGACCCTTGCTGTTCTTGCTATACGTAAATGACTTTCCAAAATGTGTTAAAACAGAAACCCAAGCGCTTCTCTTTGCAGATGATACCGTTATCTGCAGGAGTGGTCCCAATCTTGAAATATTACTCAATGAGCTAAACCTGGACTTAGTGTCTGTGTCGAAATGGCTGAATGCAAATAAACTTTCTCTGAATGTGATAAAGAGTAACTATGTAATCTTCCGTGATAAAAGGAAAAACATGCCCCCTGGTGTGGGGGGACTGATGATTGAAAATTTACATGTTGCTCAAGTGAGCTCTGTCAAGTACCTTGGATGCTGGTTCGACGAATTTTTTACATGGAAATGTCATGTCAATAGTATCTTAAGTAAGATATCTATGTTTGTTGGACTAATGTACAAAATTAACTATCTGCCAGGCAGTGTTTTAAAGCAGTTTTATTATGCTTTTATTTACCCGCACTTAACCTATTGTCTGGAATCATGGGGGAGTGGAATAACAGCCGAAGACAAGTTAGCTATTTGCAGAGTACAAAAGAAAGCTGTGCGGATTATTACTCACTCTGAATACTTAGCTCACACTGGCCCACTTTTTGAGACTTTACAAATCTTGCCAATCCAGGATCTTTATGTGGAGAGGCTGGGTCTGTTCATGTTTGCATTACTGAAAGGTAACTCTCATATCACCTTTTTTGCCCAGCGCAGTATCCTCAATACAAACGCAACCAGAGCGGGAGCAAATTTGAATCTGAGCTATCCTTTAGTTAGAACACGATACAATCTGAATGGTATAGAGTACAGAGGGTTGGCGTTATGGAATCAATTGCCACTTACAATAAGATCACAGGCATCAAGTAGGAGGTTTAGAAAATTGGCAAGAGCATTCTTATTACATCGACCCTTGCACTAGACCCTGCAAGCCCCAAGTCCATTATTTTTATTTTTATTCAATCTCGTGTCATTTTTCTGTTTTAACATCTTTTCGGTGGTATTTTCTGTAGTTTCACCTAAATTTTTGTTTTCTTTTGTGGCCTTTTTTACAGGGAGGTCTATTACGGCTGCATGATGTAGCTCTGACCTTCCTCAATTCCAAGCTTTGTAAAATTTTCTTGTGATTATTCAATAAAGAACATTTTCAATTCAATTCAACGTTTATATATGCCTATGCATGGTCTGAAATGATGCATTATGCACAATGCAAGGTGTAAAATTACGTAACGATAATTATTGGGCATTTGCCAACTTCCTTGACATATGCGCCAGCCGATTTGATCGTCATTCTCGATGAGAAAAATCGAAGACAAAAAACTTGAAGTGCATTGAGCGTTGAAGAAAAGATGCAAAGTTCAAAGTCAAGGCCGCCAAACTCATTCCGACTGGCTGTCATTTCGGCATATCAATTTGCCAGCCGTCTCGACTTATGCACAGCAGAAATAAATTGGACAAGACTGCACCACAGCAAGCGTCAGCGAAATTAAATTGCATTTTGCTGAAACAAGAACGGCGGCCAGGTGCGAAACAATGTCAACTGTCGAGACAAACGGAAGCAAAAAGTGCGACGCTGGCCGTGCAAATATTAAAGTTGGTCGAATATCGTCCTCCATCGTATGGAATCAAAAACCCATCGAAAACACCTGCTAAACCACAACCATGACGTGGCAATGCTCCGCAATTCGTCATCCGATGCTCCAGAAAGCAAGATTGCCCCAATTTTTGCGAAACGGATAATCCTGAGCGCAATGAAAAGCTACTTTGCTCAATTCTCCGTAAGAAGGAAAACTGCTGGCAGTTACCTTCAGATTTTGTCTGCGGGGAGAAGTCTGAAATTGATACGTGTAAGTCAACGGTCTCACTAAACCTAACTTGTCTAACATACCTAACCTACTCTAACCACTGACCTAACCTAACCTTTTTCCATTGTTTCTAGCGTTTTTATCCGTTTTTGGAGGGTCGGAACTTTAACACGGAGTTAGATGGAAAAGGGCCCAAACGCGTACTTATTTCTTAAATGAGCAACATAAGCAACCGGGATACATCGTTTTTGGTTGTTTTTTGGATACTTATACTTCTTGCAACGAATCCCCTTGCACATTATTATGTCATTGCCACTCCTGAGAAGACTCATGGTCATCGAATGTCTTAGTCGTCGAACCTTGTCACCTTGTCAAGGAAAGATTCATTCATTCATTATTGCTTTAGCTTTACCAGAAGTGCACGTAAAATAAAATTAACTTCCTGACTAACTAACTGACTGATATAAATTTTACTCGTATTGGGCACTCAGCTTTGAAAAGTTGGTATCAGGACCGTTTTTCAACGCTGAGAATAGCCGGAAAAAAATCTGAAAACTGCTGTTTCTGCCAATCTTTTGGAGGTTTTCAAAATCTTCGTAACTTTTTTGACCGTTTGCCGTCGGTACGCCATTCACTTGGTAACAAACTATAATAAACGTCGACAAAAAGTGATGCTCAACCATGAATTAATGTTGGAAGCAAAAAAACTCTTGAAGAAAAGGTTAGTAAAGTTGACGAAACTATCTGCTGTCGCAGTGAAGCGTCAAATGATGCAGCGACTAGCAGGTGTTAATATGAAAATGATTAATTTGTCACCATCCGTTAATTATAAATCCCTTTCTATGGCAAAAATAAATTGTTCAACTCGTATTGTCGCATATTTGTAATCACCGCATGTTTGACTATTGGCCGATGAACCCCACTCTTCATGTATCTAAAAACGAATGCAAATGAAAGGGGGAATTTCAGTTTAATTTTTCCGAGATTTTCATCAATTTCACTCATCTTCATTTCGAAAAGAAGATCAGAATTTAAGAGGAACAAGCATCAGGCTCATTCAAAGGTGTCAGAATGACGTCAGAACTTTTACCATGGCAAACGTGACTAAAACGAAAAAGGAGAATTTTCTATTGAGTTTTATCAGCATCCCTCTCTACCTACCTCTTTCCCGCTCGAATACCCCCCAAAGGGAGCGATTAACCCCGATTCACTGGTGAGAGTGAACAAGCTGACGCACAAACTCGAAGCATGCATGCAGGAAACGAGTTTTTCTTCAAAAAAAAGTGACCTTCTCGTGACTTAAAACAATAAAATATCACACGTAAGCATTTTACGACTTTCTCGTAGTCTGGTAAGCCCAACCGCAGGTAAACTCCTACTCTTTGTCGTGCACTTCCACAAATTGAAATGGCACGCAGCAGAATCAGGAAGGCTTTCCCAGATATTTGAAAGCCGGAATTCGGCTGTTCAGGCCAGGAAACATGAAAAGGAAAAAGGGCGGGCCCAAAGCCCATGGCATCGGTTAGTATGGACAACGAAATTCCCTATTGGTTCGCCTGCTAAAAACATGTATGTGGCACTGGAAGTGGACAGTGAACTTCAAAAAAGAAAATGTGTATAGCGGCGGCGCAATTAATGTGCTCATACATGTGAAAAATTGAGACCGTTCAAATTTTGGCAAAAACTTTATGCTGCAGAAATTAAAGATCCTCTTTTGCAACCGAGGTCAAAATCTGACACCTCTCGATCGAACGCCTTAGAGATCTCTGGCGCTTTAATTTCTACCGCCTGCATAAGAATAAAAAGAAAGAAAAAAAGTTTCGGAGGCAACAATTAGATGGGAAAAACACTTGTGTGCATGGGTACATTGATTTCGCCGCCACTATTCATTATATCCACGCCTTTTGATAAAAAGGCACCGACAGTGGAAATCACGCCAGCAGGAATAACGGTAACCTAAATGCATAACTTTTTTGCTGAATGATAGAAAATTATGCTGAAGTAGGTTGACTATTCTGCAATAAGATTTAATTAAGACGGGGCGATGATGCCAGGAATAAAATTTGCTCCGGAGCAAATTTGTGATCCTCCCGTCGCTTTTGCAAATGGTGAGGCAGGGGCAAACAATTGCTCGGGAGCAAATTTTATTCCTGACATCATCTACCCGCCGTAAGAAGAGTAATTTGAAGCAAATGAGAGAGAAAACTGCTGCAATTTTTTGTCCTTCTTTAATCTAAAAATTTTGACAGCCCGTGGCTCACCGAAAAAAAACTCAATGAAAATGTGCTTCGAAAATGTGCTTCTCCAATGAACATCCAGGCGCGTTGATTTGTGTGGATTTTATTTACCTCTTGTCTTCTATAAAAAAAAATATCTCTAATTGCGATGTGTGGATTATCAAATTGTTTCATGGCTCCCAATTCCCACGAATCGCCAATAATCATGGATCTCATGCTGTCCGACAAAGTTGACGATTTTTTCTGATTCCTCTCTCGAATGAAACCATAATGTCGCTTCGATGATATCGTAATATTGGTTGACCTTCAAAGGTTAGCCAATCAAAGTCAAGACCAATATCCAACGATCAAAAAAAAATTGTTTAATAGTTGCATCAAAGCGTTCCATTTTTTCAATTGCATTTTTTCAATTACATTTTTTCAATTCCATTTTCAGCGTTCCAAATTATCGCAGTCAACAACTTCTTCACACTTTCAACTGATGGTCAGTCACCTGAAGAAAAGGCTCACGCACACAGACTGCATGCAGTGCCAGTCAACAACAGTCCACTCTATATGCGAAATGGCTATCTTTGATGGAATTTTTCCTGATTTGATGGGAAATCCCCAGAATGGACACGAAGCCAACAACTTCTGAGCTCGCATTTTCAAAGGCAACTCATCAGAGGTCGTCTACCGAAACGATTCCAGTCTCGGAATGCTGAAACTGCTTTTGCGGTCATTGCGTTTCCCGACCTCGACAACAAAAAATTCTTTGAGGTGTGCCTATGGATGTTCACTCATTATGCCAACAGTGAGGACGTGCATTCAACTTACGCGAAAGAAATAATTGCGGCACAACAAAGGTGCGAAATTAGCTTTTTCAAAGCTGCAAAAACGATTAACGTCCGCCGAATAAGCAAATGTTGCAAGTATACAGTGTGCCCCGTAAGTTTGCCAGACCTCGTGGGCAGGTTCCTGAGGATATTCCTAGTCCGATGTGCATGCATGTCACTCGTGCTTTTTTGTCATGTCGTTGCTTTTCAAGTGGGTTTAAGTAAATAATTTTTGGTGTCTTCACAATGTCATTGAATTTTACTGTGTGGGTGCCCATGTTTTTTTTTCGGGGAGTGCCCCCAGAAGTCCTCGGAGGACAAATAGTCATTCAACATTTTTTTTTTCTTGGAATTGCTTCAGGAATAAGTTACTCACGAGGTTCGGAAAAATTTTTGGGATACCCTGTATATGGAAATTATCCATCAGGCTGTAATTTTACACCAACTGTTGGCTTTTATAACCATGGTCGCTGAATCCAGACAATGGAAATTTTTGTCAATCATCAGAGCACTGTCCGCTATGTCTTATTGAACTGCTTTCATTTTTTGGCAAACATATCGAACAGACTACCTGTACCCCATTTATTATGTACACTTTCACGAACAGCCGCCCACCGCCGCAGCCGCCAAGACCAGGAATTGAACCTTGATTGAACAAGGCCAGGAATTGGAAAAAGGCCAAAATCAGAGAAATCGACTGCACTCGTAATATCAGCATGGCAGCAAGTTTATTTATTCCATCGGTGTGGGCTGCGTTTTCATTTATTTCTTTACTGTTCATTTTTATTGATGTTGAGAACTGCTAAAGATTGGAACTCGCTCCCTGCCCCCGTCCTCTCTCCTCCTTTGACAGTGGAAACTCTCCGCCGTCGTTTGGCAACCTCAATGGCTCCAGGTGGTTTTTTGCCTGACTGAGCTTGTTGTACAGAGAACGTGTCAATTGCTTGCCTGTTCTGTTCCATTGTGAGTTTTTTACGTCATGTCCATTGTTGTTTAGAATACTCTTACCCTGTTTCATTTCACTCTCCATTGTTTTATTCTTTCTTCCTGTTTTGTGTATGTTGTACGATAAAGGGTAACACCCTCTAAGTACTTGTTAAAATTCAATTCAAATTCAATTCAATTCAAAATTTATATTTTATTCCTAATTTTCAATCGAATATACCTATTCATTTTTAAAATTCTTATTCATTTGGTAGAGTTGTAAGAAAAATCAAGATCA
>JASGXE010005681.1:0-21300 GCA_030068105.1 Sinentomon sp. SZTP_YWyxl | reverse complement strand
TAAGCAATTTGCCAGAATGTCATGTTCCAATAAGCTGTTCTTGCCGGAAGGAACTGATAGTTACTAAAAACTGTGTAACATGTTCGAGAGTGCAGATCGTCGTTCTAAATCATGTGGTGATAAGAGACGTGAGCGAAATTAAGTTGTTTCAAAGTTCGTCGAACAGTTGCGATTCCAATTGGTGTTACTGCAGTATGTCTTGAAAGTCCAGTGACGTCATGGACAGTAACGTCGTATCCGATGGCGAACCGAAGTTACTCAGCTTTGGGCTGAGATCGATGACGTTGATGTCGATTCGTACAGGAGGAAGATCAACTTCTGACAATCCAAGGTTGATGTCAGAGGTTGGCACTTGATGGTGATATCACAACGTTCAACTCCATCCCCTCACCCAGCCATTTCTCCATTCCCATGCGCGGTAGGCAAAAGGTCGCTCACCCAGATTATCGCGTTGGACCGCGAGGTTCAAAACGTCAGTAGGGCGTGGTGCGTCTAGGTAAGGACACTAAGTGTTTTGCGTATCGTCATGTTTGGAATCTTCTTTACTCACAATTCCCTTGCTTTGTCATGTCTACACTGGATGATTGGTATGTTTTGCATTCGTAATTTCTCGTTTAAAATGAATGTAGATTTATTCTGGTATTCCTGGTTGTAGGAGAATATAGTTCACTGGATCTCGTTCTGAGAGTTAAGAAATAGAGTTTCACTTCACACTTTGCATGCACTTTTGACTGATTGGCATGGTGGACCCTTAGCGTGACAAAAGCCTAGTTTACACTTGGAGTGATGAGAGTGATTCCCCTGTACACCGTTACTTTTCTATTCCTACACTGCACCACGTCGGCACTGGATAAGTGCCTTTCATTCGGCACTTTCTGAACTCAGATGGCAACACCCAGCAACAAATGGAGCAACATTCATGTGAATTTTTCCTAGATGGTGCCACATGCTAGTGAGGAAAAGTGAGTGCAGTTGGTATTTTCTGGAAGGATTGGTAATTCTTTTTTGGTTCTCTTGTGTTTGCACTTGTCCTCACCCCACCAGTAGTCCTACCGTTTGACCTTTTAAGAAAGGGTTTGCAAATGTCAGTGGTAAGTAAACGAACGCACAGCTTGGGCTTTTCGAACAATGTTTTCTTTTTTCATGGTCTCTGCAACTCGTTTACGCAGGTGGATGATCTTATGTCCATGCAGGTATGCTGGGATGACTGCCCTCATCCCATCAGGAACAAGGCCTCAGAATCAGTGCTCCGGCGAACATTGTGGGCCTTCTGTCACTTCCAACGTGTGCCTCTGACCTGCGGTTGGTTCCTTGATGTTTGCTCTCTTCTGGTTTTTGCATTGCAATGTCTTGCGCGTTTTCACCAGAGGAGGCTCAGGCATTGAAATGCAATGCATTTGGCATTGATTGTGGGCGGTGCCGAATGCCGAAAAACGGTGCCGCGGCACCAAAAACTTGGCAAGCGCTAAGGAATCGGGACCCCTTAGTGCCGGTGGTGCCGCAGATCCCTACTTTGCACGTTTACGATAAAATACATTTACTTTTTATCTCAGGTCACCTGCAAAACGAGAAGAAAAACTAGACTTGGCGGTGGTGCAGAATGCTTATCAATGAACAAAACCTTGAAGGACATGCAATTGAGACCAAAAAGTTTAACCGCCCAGAAACATGGCTGCAAAAAATGAACCCAGCATTACCTTTTTCATGTGGAACGAGCTTTTCAGTGCTCCGTCGACCTTTCTCCACTGCTTTCTTTCTATTTCCCTCTTTCCCCTTGGAAGCCGGTTCATCCATTCCCTCCTCATCAGATGACTCAGAGCCAGATGATGATGAGCCAGAAGAGCTTCCGGATGATGAACTGGAAGCGGAGGAGCCGGACTCAGAACCAGATGAAGAACCGCCACTAACAGAAGACGAAGAAGCTGAAGACTTCCTATCTGGGGTTGTGGGCCCTTTGGGGATGTCTCTTTAAAAATAATGACAAAAGAAAGTTCCCACATTTATAACAAGCTGGAAGAGACAAAAATTAAAAAAATCTCAAGCCTGAAAGTGCAATGGCACAAAACAACTAAGTAGGCTCCAACACAAACAAATGCAATAATGTCAAATTCAATTCCATAATCCAGGAATGTAATACAGTAAAGGGCAAAATCGGCTTAATTGATAGCAGGCAAGAGCATACGCGTGCAAACTAATCCGAGATTGCAGCTAAATGGACTTCCCAAAGAACAAACACAAAAAATAAAAATTATTGGGCTATTATTTGACGGGGGGGATCTATGAAAAAAACAAATCGGCATTTTGGGAGTTATATGCATGACTTTTTGCACAAAGTAAACATTCAGGCTTGTATTAGCTGAGAGCCCTTTTCCAAGCTTTCATGATATTTCTTGGGAAAAATTACTGAAAGTACACGAAGGTGAAGGAAGCATAAAATAAACTATTGACATGCGACATTTTTCTTATATTCTTACCATGCTTTATATTTTTACCTCTAAACTGGACAGCGGTGGAAAAGCGCTAATTCAGCTTTTGGCAATAAAAGCCTCTGCAGCTCCAAAAGCAAAAAATGGAAAATCTGGCTCTCACTAGTTCCGGCATGAAATTTGACATAATGGTTCCAATTTTCAAGATTCTAGAGTGAAAACTCACAGAGATAATATGTCAATTCTAGTGAATGGGATTTTATGGAAAACGATGTTTCCAGAAAATCGGAGAAATAATCAGGTATCGCTTTCAGGTTTTCTGTGGTTTTCAACAATTGCTAAATTGCTGAATGACAATACAAAATGCAGCTGTAAATTGAAAAGCATTGAAAAAAAAATTATTTGAATGGAAAAATGTAGAGCATGATTTACTCAAAAGGTAACAGAAAATTAAAGACAAAAAATTCAAAGCGGGTGATAAGCATTGGAACGAATTGTATGGAGACAGGACCTATCGCACAAACTATCCTGCAACCCACTGCAGAATATTTCTTCTAATGAGAGTTCACAGTTGCAATCTTCACCATTTGTCAAACTCTGCATCCAGATTTCTGTTTGAGAAAAGTCCTAACAAAGGAACTCCCCTCCATCCCAATAAGCACGGCTAGAAGGTAATTAAAGTTTCATGATAATACCTAGCACAGCAAATGGGAAGAATCAGATCTTTTTAAACTACCCAACATTGTTTATCCCTTGACATAGGCCCAAAGTGTACCATTCACCCACAAGAGCAATACGACATCAAAGTTCAGATATCAGGTAATGTTGCACTGATTTGTAGGATTTACAACCACAGACAAAAAGTGCCAGCCGCTCTTCACTGAACGCACAGATCTGGACATTGATCAAATGATAAGGATACCAAGCTGAGCAATGTACTCAATAAGCGAGCGGAGGCAGACTGGAGTAAAATAAATTTTATCTGAAACACCTTTCCTTGTTCGATTGAGAAGTTTCTCTAGCACAAAAACAATAACCTTGTCCGATTGAGAAGTTTTTCGAGCACAAAAACAATGAACTTGTCCGATTGAGAAGTTTTTCGAGCACAAAATAATGACGAATGAACTTTATCGACAACATTGTCAACATGTTTTCTGCAGCAAATCACACTTGGACTGATTTTTAACATTCTAAAAAACTTTTGAACCAAACCAGGAAGAGCTTGAAACAAAAACAATAAAAATAAACAACAACCAAGACTTAGACCAGGTTTAATTTTCAGAGAAACGAAGAGAAATCGGTAAAATTGCTGGCTAACCTGAAATTTAGAGCATAATGGCTAAGCTTGATTAAGTGTAATTGGTTCTGCAATGCCCCAAAAATCCGCAAATAGCAGCCAGTTTATTCAAGTGTGCATGACAGCACCATTTTGCTGGGTAAAATGAATGTGTCAGCACCCTGTGCCACCTAAAACAAAGCTTCATCCCTTGAATTATTACGTACTTTTCCTCTACTTTCTTTGTCCTCGCCTTCTTAACGGTGAGCCTTGACGAAGGCCGTTGAAACTTATCAGCATCGTCCACAGCCTTGAGCTTTTTCTTTGGAGTGGATGGTGATTCTGAAGTGGCACTGGATGTAGTTTTTGGGACAGATGATGATGTTGGCTTCTCCGAGTCCGCTTCCTCATCTGAAGACCAAAGGTTGGTGATGCCTGGGAAAATAGAAGGGAGTTTACCGACAAACTAAGGTTGCTGCTAACAAAAACAGGAAAGATTGTTGAATTTTTTAGTTTTTCAAAGTTTGATTACACTCAAAAAAAAAAAAAAAACCGCCCTAAAGTGGGTTTTTTATTCATTGAAATTCATCCAATAGTTTTTTTTTATTGTCCTTTTAAGGTTTTATATTTATCAGAGTTGGATTTTTCATCTAGATGCATATAGCACCTCCGCTCCGCTTTGAAATTTTCCATTTTTTTTTACATTAAAATGCATATGTTCCCTCAGCTGGACCAACTTACTGAAATTTGCGCCACTTAAACATCAGGAGCAGGTTGAGTAAATGTAACCTTTATGGCTCATGTGAAATTCTGACCACTATGAGCATGATTTCTGACATCCATCGCTTGTTATTCACCCATCATCGCTTAGCAGAGTAAAGCTACTAACAGGTACCACCAGAAGAAACTGGGAGGTGCCAGAAGTTTGGTTCAATCTGTTGTAGCCCCATTATTCTTGAATAATTTTATCATCACGAAAAACAATCAGGATACTGGGAACAGCAGTTTCGGAGATAGTTTTAGCAAAGTGTACAGATTTGATATGGTTTTCTTCGGAGAAGTATTGGGTTTTGCATATTGCAGTTGCACTGTTTACAAAAAGAAAAAAAATCAAAATCAGACAAGGCGGTACCTACCCGAGACAGCATCAAGTGGAACAAATTCAAAAATGGTATTTTTGGTGCCATTATGATTCGCATTTCATTGTGAACGAAGTGTTCAAATTTCCCAGAAGATATCTCCAATAGTTTTCGAGATATTCGATATTGAAGTGCATGAGGCAATAAACCGATTTGCGAAAACGCAAAGCATTTCTAAATCACATATTATGGATGTTTCCTTTTTGTGTTATCTGTCAACCGCATGCACTTTTTTCGGAACTATGTTTTTGCCTTTAAAGTACACTTTACTGTGAAAATGTCCACTCCACCAGTATAAAATTTGGTGTTCTAGTGTAATTTTGTTTCAGGAGCACTCGAGATTCTCAAAATTACATTTTCTCAAGTCTAACCATGTGAAATAAGAAGCTCAAATGAAAAACACAAAGTGCTTCTGTGCAAGTGCTAACCAGACTTCTTGTCATCCTCGTCAGATTCACTTTCATCTGAATCATCAACCGGGGAAGGAGGCTTAACAGCTAAGCCAATGCTACTTGAGGTAGTGGTGCTAGTCACAGGTTCAGGTTGGGATAAATCAACCTGGAAAGGGATAAGTCATGGTCGTCAAATCATTGAAACCAAATGAGGTCTGTCTTTCCAATTAAAGAAGAAAACAACAAAGCTCTAGGAATAAGTTGAGCTGTGGTTTAAGCTAGCACCAAGCCCGGAAAATTTTATGATCTTCAACAGAACATTAACAAACAGAGGACATAAGAATAATTATCCCATTCTTGTCCCCAAAAACAGCAACCTTGCTGAAAACACAAGTGGAAGAGAGAAAAGCCAGGAAGATTTGTTGTTTTCCAAGAGGAACAATTTACAGATTTGAAAAATCTATTATCCAAATTGGTCATTTTGCATGAGATACAGCCTATTTTGAAAGTCTCGTTTTTAAAATAATTTTACAGCATTTTTAATTATGGCTCTTGAGAGGTGTTTCTCACCGAGAATGGAATCACCGAATTGACTGCCATGCAACACTCCCGGCCTGGACCCATGCAATTTTTGGATTTTTCCAAAAAACGAATCTGGCATTGCAGGGAAACATTTCAGCCGCATCGAAGATCCATCCATCCAGGGCTTAAGGCAATCCCATAGTCAAGTGTTCAATCGAGCCCTTGAATTCATGGCAAACAAAGCTGCAACGCTGCACAGAAGCAAAAGGAGAATACTTCGAAGGGGTATGAGACCACAAGATTCCATTCTTCTTGGCCAAATAAAATGGCAATTGAAAAATACTCCTGGATGACCTTCGAACAACAGCAAAACTCACAGAAAATTCTGAATCTGACTGTTTCACAATGTCCTGGTCACTGTCTTCCTCTTCTCCTTCCTCAACCGGTTCCTTCAACCTCTCTTTCTCAGAAGGTCGAAAGTCTGGCATCATCTTTCGCCGGAATGATGGCATCTTCGGAAGAGCAGCACGGAAGCCAAGCAGTCCCTGCCTGTTTCCCAAATCAAAGGTCTCACGCCCACCATCTAACAATCTTGTGAGGTCTGTTTCACGCTTCGCAGGTACAGTGGATGATATCAAGGGAGCTTGTTTGTCAGAAGCATCCTGGGAAAGCAAACCACCGGCCTGCTTTAACTGAAAGAAAAGAAAATTTAACATGAGCAATGTATTCTGCTTTCACAAAAAGGCCATTTGTACATCTATTTGCCGAAATGCACCAACAATGAATGAATCAATTCATATTCAAGCATTGTCACAGTTTTGAACAAAATTGTGTAAAAATTCAAAATACGAATAGAATCACCACAATAATCGCCGTGTAGCATACTCACTCTGGTGTCCTATCCATGCCACTCTGGGCATGTCGTCATCACAACCGCACGCTACGGGGTTACCCATCTGGGGCAAGCCCAATTCATGTTCTGCCCATGAAGAAGAAATGAACGGCAGCATGTTTGTTCTGTGATGCTGTCTTGGGATTGGCCAGCTGACAGACCAACGGGCTTTTCTGGAAGTGCTTGGTGAAGGCAAATGGGCCTCATAGAAATGCGAGAGAAAAAACAAATCAGAAGAAAAACCAAAAAAAAAAAACAGGTAGCAATACCTAGTGTTTGAGAAAATGGTAAAACGCACTTTCAAATTCCGGTCCTGCTCCTCCCACCATGCTTCAAAATCTTGGAAGGCAGTGTTTTCCACCATTCGCTTGTTGAAATCCTTCGTTAAAATGTGCTTCAGTTCAGCAATCACCATATCCATAACACTTCTGCAGAAAAGAAAAAAAAACAAAAAGAGAGAAAACATTTGTGACTTGACATAAATGAGGGAGGCCAGGACGTCACAATGATTATGTTGGTGCTTCCAAGCTGACCACTCTTAGTTGACCAATCCCCCCACAGGGTTCCCACTTTTCCCGATCATATTTCCCTGACCTTTCCCAATCCATTTCCCTGGCCAAAATTAACCAACCCTTTCAAAAATTATGAAATGACCAAAATCAAGGATGTTATATCCAGGAGCACTATTTGATTCAAAATGACAAAGGTGCAAGAGAAAATTTCAAAAGTGGAATTTAAAAAAGATTAAGATTATGCTGAGCCCCTGGCAGGATGTCTGGGTGGACGGAGTCTCGCAGAAGCTGAGAAATTTTCACATATGAGTATTCATTTTGGGCTGAACGAAAATAAAACAGACATCATTTCCAGATGCACCATTTCAGGTTCTGCCACGGAGGCAAGAAAAGATTTCAACTGTAGAATTACAAAAAAGCCTGCAGCGAGTTCCAGGGGCGATAGCGAGTCCCAGGCGGTCTGGAGCTGAAGAAATTTTGAAATCCGCGTGCTCAATATGGCCTCAAAAGGAATTAACATTGGACTCCAAAGGAATTAACATTGATGGTATGAAAAGCAATGCATTCAGAAAACAGGCCGACCAAAAGCCTCTGATGGGCTTTTCTATGTCCGAAAAACAGTAGATAAAAGAAACACTTCAGAGTCATTGCGCCCTCACATGCAGTCAAGCATCCATACGTGAATCTTGCACAGGCCAATCCAAAAAAACAATACGTGGCGCTTTTTCTGAGAAGGGCCAGATTTTTGTCGATCACAGTTCTAGACCTACCTACAGTCTCACTTTTCTTCGATTCCATGCATCCGATAGTGAGTTCCACAGGTGAAGAGAGAAAACACCAAAGCAGTGCCAATTAAAATGAAAAAGAAACATGTCATCCTTACAGATATGTGACCGTTTGTCGCGGCCGTTCTCAGAAACAGTGCCACAAATGAATTATGCTTCCATTTAAGTTGTGGGAAGGCTCAAATGATCACATTCTGCAGAAACGTGCTTCAGGAAATCACAAATTATTGTGAGGTGGAATAGAATTCTTCAGTCACTTTAATCATTGGTAGGGCACACTTAAAATGGTGATTTAAAGAAAATTTTGCTCAAAAGTAAAAAAATTTCGTTAATTGGCGATGGAAAAAAAGACAAAAGATTTTTCAAATCTTTTGTGTGCACTGTAGGCCTACTTCGGCTAAAAAAAAGAAGGAAAAGCACAGCTTTTTTGCATGTCATCGCTTTTTGCATATTGTGATCGCGAGAAAACTGCTATAACATCGCGAGAAACGTGAGTAGGCCTATTTCGTGGAAAATAGTGCATCCATAATTGCTGGAATTGCCTTTCAATTGACTGAAATGGTAAAGAAATCACAAAAAATGATTAAAATAGCTGATTTAATTTTGGCGGTGTCATTTCTTGTCACTGTTTTGTTGTGCTCTAGTTGGTTACGGAAATATCTAATCATGCTGTTATTTTGCAACGTCCCGCAAGTTTCCCCATGCTCCCCAATTATCGCCCAACATAAGATGCAAACTTACTTCACAGTTGCTGCTCTAAGCCTTTCTTCGTGTTCTTTCCCAAAATATTGTGAATAGCACGGTTGCTGCATTCGGTAATTGTTGAAGTGATTTAGTGGACCGTTACCATAGGAAAAATGCTGGTTGTATTCATTATAAAAACTCTGCGAATTCGGCAGCATAGGTGGCTGGCTATGATGAGGGAATTGACCCTGGAAAGGCTGCCGGCAGGAATTGTGCACTGGGTATGAAGGCCTGAGAACAGAATGGTTCCCCGTGAATGGGAAATTTGGAGGGTATGGATGATGCTGCTGATTCGGGTAGCCGTATGAGCTAGATGGGTAGCCAGGTGGACAGTCGGGAGGAAGTTGCGGACAAAGACCAGGGCCCTGTTGGAAAAAATTTGCTTGGAAAGTCTGCTGCCCATGCACTGGATCAGGACCGGACACACCCTCAAATATCTTCGCTTCTGTTGAACTCAAACTTGACAGACTCATGCTGTCATCCTGGAACGTTGCACCATTGAGAGGATGTTGCTTAATGACACCATCCGTCACAGACTGGTCTTTTGAAGGAATATCACAAGCGTGTTGACTGTTCAAAGGACCGACACCATTTTTGCTGTGCCGTTTTTTAGACCGGTGTCTCACACGACGAGATGAAAGGCCATGTTCGCCACCCTCACTGTCAGTCTGAGAACTAATTGGGGATGTCGACAGTGAACCGACAATGCCACCCTTGTTGGTCAGCTCCTTCAACAAACTCTTCCTTTTATTGTGTAGTTCCTTTATCTGAACCTTACGCTCCTTCAGTCTTCGGAGTCGCTCTTTCATTCGGTTGTAGTTCTGAACGCATTTCAAGGAATGTTCAACTTTTTGCAACGCTTCCTGATTTGCCTCCTCACTATCGGAGATTTGTTGCTCACTGATAATGGTCTTCTTGTGCCAGTAGAGATACCGATCACGTGACAAGTAAGGGGAAGGTGTTCGAGAGAGGGGTTCGTTTTTTATGACCCACTCGCTGCATTTCTTGAGGTTCTCCAAATCAATGTTGTCATCCGAGTGCTGAGAGTCGTCGCTCAACAACTCGCCCATTTCGATGTCAGACTGGTCGGCCAACGACCCCTTAGCACTTTCCTTGTCTTCATCAGCGGAACTATCCGACTCTCCGCTACTCCCAGCCAAGAACGGCGGTCGTTTCTTTTTGCACTTCCTTATCATTTCAATCCGAGTGTCCAAATCTATTGAGGAAGACTGACCCTCACTTATCGGGCTTAAATTTTTGCAACGATCGCGGTTGTCAGAGTCAATCGATTCCACAAATGGTGATGCTTGCTCCAATGACATCCGCCTCAAATCATTCACAGGTGGCCCAATTGGGCTTGCATGATAAGAAGAGTTGGAGCGTGAAGCTGGGTCCCAACTCGGTGAGGGAGATGGTGCATAAGGTACAAGGGGGTAATTCTGAGACCACCCCATTATGGGCGTTTGTCCAGGCGAAACGTGAGAAAGGGACGGTTGGGCATATCCACCAACAAAATTCAAAGTTCTGGCTTGGGGATATGGGTAATTTGGTGTTACGGGTCTTGCATGCAGTGGAGATGGGGGTAGACCAACATGGTTAAGGTCAACAGATCTTGGCGGTAGTTGTCGGTGTGAAGGGAAATCAGGCCTGTCAGATCCGGGACAAGCAGCATCAATGGGCATTCCGACAGGGAAGCCAACTTCACTTGATGAGCCAGGAGTTGAGAAGCCGGGTGGCAGTGGTGCCCCAGACACAGCATGACGGTTATTCACACGATCTCCTGAAGCAAATGGTGTGCTATCATAGTCTGCTGACGGAGGAACCAAATCTCCCGGTACATCTTGCTTGCTTAATCCATCCAAGCTGTTGGTGGCCTTCTTGTCATCAGGTTTGGCAGGCTGGTCCTTCTCGTCCTTTGCCAAAGCTTCAACAATATTACGGCATTGTTCACCTAAAATAGACAAAAAGCAATGTTTTAGGGTCCATGTATTGGTGAATCAAACAAAACTCAACATGCCAGCTAGCCATCTCAATGTGACAAACCATCATAAACTCTTGTTGGTGACTGAAATAGCTGGAAATGCAACGAACTTGCTAATGAATTATTGCTTACTGGCCATTAGCAATGGGGGATTTTTTGAACCACATTTTCTTCCATAAGTCCCAGCAAGTGATTATTTTCTATTGGCATTTTTATTTTTTTAATGTTTGCTCCACATTGTCATACTGAAGCATTGTTGGAACGTACATTCGAGAAAAGACTGCAAAGGAAGAGCGGTATGTCTCCAACTTTGTCGAGAACTGCTGCAAAGATGGAATGCATTATCATGTTCAGTCCAGTTCTCCAACAAATCTCCTTCCTCTTGCAATTAGCTGGTTTACGAAAAAGATGCTCAAGATATGATGTTATTCGATTCTGGGAGAATAAAATGACAGCAACATGACCCATGGAGTCGCTAATCAAGTTTGAGAAAGTTTTCAGGGAATGGCATTGATCAGAGGGCGTAACACTTGCACTCATTGTGACAACAGAGTTCTTGTTTTCAGGGTCCACCAAAGCTAAAAAAGGTGCCCCAAAAAAGAAATTAGTTAAAAAGATAAATTTTTGAATTAAAACCCAACCCCACTGCACGTACAGGACCAAGTTTGGATCGGGAATTTTCAAATCACAGTTAAGGATTTTAAAGAAACCGAAGGTCCCCTTCTAAGGGGATTTGAGGGTTGTTTTTTTTCCCTGAAGGAAAAAATTCCCTTTTTTTTAAAATCACAGGAGTTTAACCCAAGCAAAAACAGGGATTTTGATTGGTCATCATTTCAAATTTTGGGGTTTTCAAAACCTTTTTTAAATGGAAAGGGTTAAGGACAATTTTACAAAAATTGATTTTTTTCTCAGTTGATTGGGCCACCCAATTGGGGGTGGGGATGAACCTTAAACTGAAAACCTTTAAATTTTAGGGTTAATTTGGGGGGGCATTGGTTTGTCCAGGGGCAAAATTGCCCAGAGGCCATATTTGCCATCAGGGGAAGCTGAGGGCACATGCCAGGGAGAGGCAAACGAGCTGCGGGCCCATTGCCCCCCAGCAATTGGATCGAAATGTCACTCTGCTCAAACATTGTGGAGAAAAAACAGTCAGTTGAGTGTTGAAAATCAACTTCTCCAAGTTTTCATACCAACCACTGACGAACTGCAAAACAGTCAAGAATCCATTTTATTAAAACGATCTCAAAGCCACAATCCACAATGACAATACCAATAGAGGCCTCAGGTATGCCAACGCATACCTACCTACACATACAAACGCATGCGTTGGCCACAATGACAATACCAATGGAGGCCTCAGGTACGCCAACGCATACAAACGCATGTATATGCGTTGGTATGCCAACGCATACAGGCCAATGCATGGTGAAAAAATGCAACTTGCAAGATAGGCCAAACTTATCCAAACTGGCTAAAAGAAGGGCAAATAAGTATGAAGATGAAAATAAGCACAAAAAGGAAAGGACTGATGGGAACCCTGCTTTTTGGTAATCATCAGGGCTGGGTATCTTGACTTTCCTTTCTTATCTCATTGGCTTTAACCTCGCAGCCCACCAGTACGCATATCACTACACAGTTTCGCTTGTTCCAAGAGAAACTGATGCAGGACATGGGGAAGATGTGCCCCATTTTCCGCCTGGCCTCCGATTCATCTCATCTTACCCCAAAACTCATTCAGAGTTCAAATTTTGTCTGGTGCCACGATCCGTTTTACAAACACTGTCAGGAATTACCTGGATTGAGGCCATTTTCAGATCGACTGAGTATATTCAGAGACGACGTTTCGGTCCCTGGTCTGAAGCCTTTTTCGAGTCAGCTTTTTCGAATCAGATGACACGGTGTTCTCTGCCGCTGGTGTTGTGCGACTGTACGGTTCAGACGGGTCACAAGTTGAGTGGAAGTCGTGCCGCGGGGTGGTGATTCATTGTCATGGTGTTTGCACCACTGCATTGGCAACTATGTGGCTTTCCCAGTTGGGAAAACTCTTGATTTTTCTCGTTGATGAGATGCACGCTGCACTGGGGAGTGTGCTGGGGCTGTTCGGGCACATCGCGGGTGGCGTCGGTGAGGGGTTTCGTGGGTGATGAAAGGCCTCAATTCAGGTAATTAGGTACTGACAGTGTTCATTCGGAGTTATTGAAAATTCCAACCCAGCCATGCCACCTAACTTTTTTCCGTTTCTCGTTCCAAATCTTGATGAAAATAAAGTCAAAGGCAGTTTAGAGACTGAGCCATTCATTTTCTAAAAACAAAGAATCTGTGGGCCAAAACAAAACAAGAGAAAAAACTTACCAAATGGATCTAGTGCCACATCGAGGACTTTGCCCATCATTGAAACGTTGTTTAACTTTCCCACACATAGTCGTGCCGCCCTCACTGACTCGAAAACCACCCTGGCAATGCCCAAATGCTTGTTCGTCTTGGGATGGTGATAGACGTGCAATTCTCCAACTTTCCCAAACTTGTTCACCTAGATTCAAAACAAATGGACAAAATTAATTGCTTTCTGAACACCTTGTAAGTCTGACAGGTCAAGGCTGATGCCACTGGAGAATCTGAAAGTGCAGGATAGTCAGCCGCATTAGAACCTACACCACTGGGGTGAAAAGATGCCAGGAATATGGGAAAGCAAACCTGAAAGTCATTGGCCACAAAGCTGCGTTCTGGGCTTCGACCTACTAAATAAGGAAGGCCCTGACCGAAAAACGTCTTATCGGTCCTTCAAATAAACGCAATTCGCTGAAGAAACATGATCTCTATTGTTGCAGGTTTCATATTGGCCACAAGAAATGTGACTGCTCCCTGAAAGTTATCTCATGAACTGATTCACTGGAAACTGATAACAACTGATACTGATGAACACATAAAGAAAAGAAGCAGACATTGGCTATTTTTCAGCAGATTTTTTTTTTACTTTTTCAACTGCACTTTACCTTTATTGGTGTGTTGCTGAAGAATTTTTTGGCCATTGGCCCGAGTTTTGGAGCAGGTAACCATGCAAGTTTGTGCTCGCATGGTCTCATCTCAAATGAGATATGGGAGAAGAAGGCACACCGAGAGGTGATGAAGTTTCCCATTTCTTGAGGGAGAAGAAGGCACATCAAGAGGTGATGAAGTTTCCTAGTTCTTGAAGTTTCTTGAAATTTATCCAGAAATCACTCCTAGCTTCTACACGTTTGAGGGGGGACCCACCCCTATCGAGTGAACTTCTTTGTTTTTCAACCAATTTGGTTCAAATTTTGCAGACATTTTTGACACACGAAAGACAATCTCTGTGCAAAATTTGGTCACCCCAGGCAACATGGTTGCTAAGTTATGAGCTCACAATGATGAAAGGTAAGCTCTTGGTAAGAAACTCAAGAGTCTAGCTTCATCATAATTCAAGTGCCAAAGTAAAGTTCATATTTTGCTCGATTGAATAAAAAAAGCATGCCAAAGGTGCTGACAGAGCCGGATTTTCAACATTCCATCTGCTTTTCCTGATACGAAGGCATTGCTGAGCTGCTTTTACTAATACTTGGCACATTTCAGGTAAACATTCCAATAATCGGTACTTTGGCTCAAAAAAGTGATAATCCGGCTCTGTCAGCGCCTCCAGCATGGGTTTTTTTTGCATCAGAGTGCAAAATTTGACCTTTCTAGCTCAAAAATGTAAATGCTGCAGCAATTCTGCTTATGCGAGACAACAAAAACCCCATTTGAGGTAAACGCCATTTATTTGTTTGCAAGAAACAATTTTCAAGTGATTGAAAATACCCAATCGTTTAATGTGCAGTGCTCACGTCTCGGTCCACAACTTTTGAACTAGACAAGATATCAAAAATGGTTTTCACAATTGGATTCGGGAAATGTGCTAGAAGAAAACCATGCCAAAACCCAGATTCAACAACAATGTCAATTCAACAAAAATGTCACATTTTTCAAATACGAGGGGCGGTCAATAAAATAATAATAATTGATTTGAAATGAATTTTTCCACTTTGGCATCAAACTTTCATTTGTTTCAAGGTGCTTGGTTTATAGAAAAATGCCCTGCACATTTTTTATTTTATGGTCATTCAAAATAGCATCAAGCATATGCAAGGCAGTCAATTTGACAGGTATGGGATACAAGAAGTTTCTCCGCACCAAGGTTTTGAGACACAAGGTCAATATCTTCATAGTTGTCACAAGAACATGAGTTTGGTTCTCCCGTGCTCTGGTGTGGCGAAACAAGTCTTTTCTCAATTCCTTGCACATGGCAAATTGAGTTTCATGCACCTGGTTAATTGAATCTTGCACCCATATTCCTCATGTTTTTAAAATTGTCATGGAATGCGAATTCTGCATCAGAAAATCCTCAAATCCACCAAAACACCTTAAAACGACACAAAGTTTGAAGCCTAAGTGGAAAAACTCATTGCAAATGCAAATTTCGGTGCAATTCTCATTATTTATTGGACCACCCTTCGTACAGGGGTACCTATCGAGAAGTTGTTTTGTAACTTCTCCCTGAAGTTAGAAAACAACTTGCCCGATTGTTTTTCCAACATCCATCATGGAGTAAAATGCTTTAAAAAACTTACAACATCTTGCAAAAATGTTTTATCAATATTGTCGTTCACATTCTTTATGGTGACTTCAAGTGGTGGTGGCTCTCCAACATAATTTGCATCGATCTAAAATAGTCAAAGGGCAGCATTACAAATAATGATATCAATAGGTGCCTTTTGAAAGCTGAGCCCAGATGTGGTTTGCTCAGGCAGACAAGACAACAGGAGATACCTGCTAAATACTTGCAATTACGAATGTAGGTACTTGCATTTACGAATGTGTGTTAAAATGAAACTGCCATACCCAAACGTTAACCATTGTGCATCTTTATTTTCACGCATACTCTAATAGGTACCTATATCTTAATCCCACGTGCTTAAACGTTGACCATTGTGCTTTTTTTTTCACTCACGCATTCTCTGATATCTCTTAATCCCACATACCTAAATGTTAACCATTGTGCATCTTTATTTTCACGTATTCTCTTACATCTCTTAATCCCCATCATTTTTGTTTCAATTTCTACTTGCAAGTCAAATTGTGTTGAAAGCATCTTGGCAGCTATCACCCACTCATCGCCAGCTGGAAACTGCTTTCTGAAATGACATTTCCAAGATCCGGGAAGAAATGGCAGTCTGCTGTTCCCATAGGGCAAGAATAGGTGCTGAATGCCTCAAATAGACACATCTCGAAACTGCGCACATTTCCTGCCAGTTAGAAGACCACCCCATCTGGCTTTGTGGGTTGGAGTGCCTATGGTGTGTGGTATCTACTGCAGAATCAGCTTCACTTTAGCCAATAATTTTTCTCTTGTCTGACCCTGAACAGAGCACAGGATTCACTCTTGGTTTATTCAAAGTTTGCGTGGTGGAATGAAGCCTGAACTAAAGCTCCTGCATAACAAAGTTCCGAAACACAGCACAAGAAACCAAGGAGTTCCTGTTTCTACAATGTAACATTTCAGACCATAACAACCAGATGGAGAGGTCACTTGGCAGCAGTCAAATCCAGTTTTCAGTTTATCCCGCATCCAGTAATCTTGCTCAACAAGGGAACATCAGGCAACTTCCACTTCTCCAATGCCAAGAAAAACATTTTCTGAGCAGGGTTGTTTTTTAGTTTGTTTAGTTTGTTTTACTTAATTGAATTGAAATTCGCTTTTACTTGATATTATAAAGCAAGGATTTAACAAAACAAAAGGCTCATAAATAGATGCCATGAAAAAACCATAACGGCACCCCAAAACACAGAACCTGCTCGTATTGTATCGATACGAAAAAAAACATCCATGTTGGTGAAACAAAATAGAAAAAGGAAAAGCAAAAATATGGGCAAAATCTCCTTTTTAACAGAAAAACACAAGCCTCATAAGTAATGCCCTGTTTACATCTGTTTTAATCATTAAAACATTGATTAAATGTAAACTTGCTAGGCCCTATCACAATTTTCATTTTAATGATGTTCAAGAACATATTTATTTTTTAGTTTTAATCATCATATTGGCATGGCCTTCCATGACTTTCTCAGATTTTTTGTCATTTCCCTGAATTTCCATGCTATTCAACCCTATATCTAGACAGTCATGACACGCCGACCTAACATCCAATAATTTTAATTGGACCATACCATCGGTATCTGTTGCAAAGACTAACCTTGAACCTGGGAATAATCAAATCGGCAGGCTCTGTCTTGCTCCATATCAACTTCAGATGTGAACGTGGATCTTTTACTACAACAGGCGCATGTGTCGGATCAGATTCGACTATTCCATCATAACGATAAAGTCTTGTCGTTCCTTTGACTAGATGAGGATCATTCAAAAGTTTGTAGCTTCTGGCTTTATGGTGACCAACAGCAGTCGAAGCGTGGGGTTTTCTTGGTGAAGGGTCCATCTCTCATTCTGATATAGCCCCACCCCCGAAGAGATCAGGTCAGGATCGTCTCCAACTCATTTTGATTGCAGCACTTCAAATATCAGAAATATCAGCTGAGAATCTGAGAATTCAAGATATCAAACACACAACAAAGCATGACAAGTTTAGAATGGTAGCCTACTCGAAGGGAGCCAGTATGTGTGCTTTGGAGTGTGTTTTTGAAGAAGTGTCCTATCAGATTTCTGCCAGATATATGCACAACTATTTAACAAAGTCCTGGAAGATAATACTGCCATTCTAGCAGACCTTTACTCTCAGAAATCAATTTTATGCAGAAAGCACAAAAATCATAGCTACATGCACATGCATAAAATAAATATCCTGGGTATTGTTGTCATTCTCTTCAGAAATTCCGAAATTCCAAGTAGGCACCGCAAATGTTTGCAAAGAGGAATCTCAGCACAAATTCATCCATATTATATGAAATGATTAGACCCGATATTCAAAACTTCAGTGGGGTGCCGGGTGCCCCCAGTCCTTCAAAATGAAAAATTCATTATTTTTTTCATTTTCACGCTCAAGAAAAGCATTTGACCTGAAACTTGTCCTCCAACAATTCCCAAAATCGGAACATACCTGCCTAATTGAAGGCTTGCACAGAAGATGAAACACAATGCAGCAAGAATTTTGACATACAGAAGAACACACCACAATGCCCCCATACAAAAACCCAGGCACCTGCATTGAAAGTTGTGAAATTGCAGGCCATTTGCAGTGTCACAATTCTTTTCTCTGAAATTGAACATAAATATTATTAAATTATATGCATAACCCAAATCGTTTAGCTATGCAGGTTCAAAAATTCACATGCTACATGTGATCAAGTACCCAGCAATTTCACTTTTGTCCAAATCTTGAGACAAACTTACATTTCAAAAAGAGCTCTGCAGATGAAGCATGAAACTGATAGCTTGAGATATTGCTGCTGGGCTAGAGATGTTCACTTAGCAAAAAGTCAGATTCATGTGAAAAACTGCAATGTATGTTTGAAAAGATGGCTGCATTGTAACACCAAAAACGTGAATTAATGTAAACTGTTGATAACTGCAAAGCGCAAAAATAGATAGGTACCTAAATTCAAAGATTTGGTAGGTAGGTACCTTGGTAGATATGTTACGGAGGTATCAGATTTTTCTAAAAAAATTTCGCCGGGAGCGGACTCCCGGAGCACCGCTAATCTCACAATCTCACAGCAGAGTGGGAGGCAGGCCAATTGGTTATTGAGGCCGCCAGTTATGACATTGTCTCTTCAAGAGAATTCACTGCAAGCAACTTCAACTCTGGGTCTGGAATGGGCATGGAACTTGTGAAGTTGTTTGGTAGGTACCTACCTACCTACCTTGGTAGTTATGTTAGGAGGTACCTATCAGATTTTCTTAAAAAAATTTCGCAATGAGCGGACTCCCGGAGCACCGCTAATCTCACAATCTCACAGCGGAGTGGGAGGCAGGCCAATTGGTTATTGAGGCCGACAGTTATGACATTGTCTCTTCAAGAGAATTCACCGCAAGCAACTTCAACTCCGGGTCTGGAATGGGCATGGAAGTTGTGAAGTTGCTGAAGCAATTCCAAATGAGATATGGTATCAGTCATGGAACTTTCGAAACAGAGTGGTAAAGGTGACTGAGCAGTGAGTGAGCACCTAGGCACCTCTCATTTGAAATTTAGAACTGTTGCTTTCAATGCTTCGGAGGGTCCATCCAGTGTCCCATTCTCAGAGGAATAGGCAACAACTGCTTGGGGATCGGACTTCAGACTTGTTTACCAAACAGGACAATAGTTGGAGTGTGGCCATAAATCCGGGGTGGCACCAGGGATGGGTAAACGTATAAAACTCCACGTAGAATACGTGCATATAATACGCGTAGAAAACGTATAAAACTTAAAAGTCAGGTAATTTTTGCAAAAAAGTGCCTTTAAAAGCTTTAAGGTGAAAATTGACGCACTTGCTTTGGTTAATTCTAGCATTTGAATTTCTAGTTTCTAGTTTATTAATAATTATTCAAACAGACCAAAAAGTGAGAAATTAATGTCAAAAGTTGTGACAAACATAACTCACCACATTATTAATTAGGCTAGCTTTAAAAAATTTATCAATTGCTTGGTTAATTCTAGCATTTGAATTAGGTAGCTTTAAAAATTAATAAAGGACTTAATTTGCAAAATCCAGAAAGTATTCTTCCATCGGTGAATGTTGCAAGACAGATATTTAAAGAAACAAATACATAACAGCAATCCAGCTGCTGAAGAATAAACTATCATGCTGATTTTTTTTTCAGAGCTGGGAGGCTGGCGTAAAGAAAACAAAAAAAACAAGTCAATTCGGTTTTGAGCGCAACTGCATTTTTTCGCGCTGTGTTCTTGGTTGCGGCCTTCGATCGCGCGGATTTAAAAACCCTGCCGCGACTTTAGATGGCAAAGAGCGTTTGGTGCAAGAATGCTCGATTGGGACCGTTTTCGCAAAAAAGAAAAACAGTTTTTTTTTACTTACCTAAAGCTATGTGAGCCTGACCTAAACCTGTCCCCTTGGAAAAAAATAATGCTCCATGGTTGGGATTGAAGCGCTGCCTTTGGTGCACTTGCGACGCGGCGGCCGGCGATGGTTGCCTCTTTGATTTTCCAGCGAGTCCCTCTGAGTTTACGCCGTAGCTATCCGCCATGGGCTGTTTTGGCCGATTTGTGGCATGGTTGCCCTGGGGCACCGAGATTCCCCTTTGCTGCACAGCTTGGCTGAAGGTCATAGGCCGAGCGAAAGTCGCGTCCTGTGACAACCTAAAAGAATCCTGCGGGAACGAAACATTATTAGATTGGAATTCCCGCAGTTGCAGCTTCAGTGCAGCGTTTTCTGATTGCAGATCAAAGATCAATCTGCCGTTGGCAATGGCGGCAGATTCCAGAGATGAAATTCGGGCTCGCAACTCGGTGGTCTCTGCTGGATTCTCCAATCTGAAATTTAATTTGCGATTAATTTCGTTCAATTGCGAACGGATGGCAAGAAACTCTCTTGCAACATTTTCGGGTGTCACATCTGACGGTTTGGACACTCCTGCAGATGCACCTGTGAAAGAGTTTAAAAAGTGTGGGAATGAAAAGAAGGGTGGTGGGGGTGTCGTGTTCACGAAAGTAGCCATAAAAAAGAAAAAAAACAGATTATGGAAGGTAGAGATGGGACAAAATAACCTGGTTTTTGCCTGTTTCTGAGCAAGGACCCGGCCTGCCATCTAAAGTTGCGGCAGGGTTTGTAAGCAAGCCTCCCGGCAGGATGCAGTCTCCCCGCCTAGCGGGAAATTCCCATACCCCCAAAATGATGCCCCTATGATTTATGTTCTACCCCATGTATGTTAAACTGGGGGCAGGGCAAAGCTACAAAAAATATCCAACAACAAACACATTCTTTGTCCAACACACATGAAAAAACTCCAATCTGCCGGAAAATTTGAGAACTTTCATCAATAGGGAGATTTTCTGCCAGAGATGGGAGGATGGAGCAGAGAAAAGAAAAAAAGTCAATTCGGGTTCATGCGACATGATTTGGACCCACATTATGGCTGGCGATAAAAGTGACCGGAACAGGCAGCAAAGATCAAGGCCAACCTAAAGGTGCAGGCCTAGTCCTACAGGCTTCACAACATCTGTTGATGGCAACGCGATTGGGACCATAAGCATGTTTTATTATCGCATTTTTGAAAATGCCCCAGAGACAAACGGAAAAAAATGGAAAAATGGCTTCCTGGAAATAGTAAGGTACTCACGCAAAATGTGCGCAGAGTGCATTGAAATTCCCCACTTGAACATCCCATCGAACAAAAGTTGACGAAACAAAGCTCAATTTTGGCAGTTTTTGTAGCTCGCATTCGACATGTTTCACCATGTGCAGAGTTGACCATTGGGGGAAGGGGACACCCCCAGACTTTGGATGAGCCCTCCCCCTGGCCGTTTACCGAGACTACCCTCTGGCCGAATCGTTTTAAGATGGAACAAATAATAATTGCACCCGAGGTAGGTAGAGGTACCAAGACATGACAAGCTTAAAGTGGCAATCAGACCTCCAAAGATACAAAGGACTGAAGGAGGGAACAGAGCAGTCACCAATCACCATCACCA
>JASGXE010005680.1:0-23391 GCA_030068105.1 Sinentomon sp. SZTP_YWyxl | reverse complement strand
TTCGGGTTTCCTTCTTTCTCTTTCCCTTGCTTTCCCATGCTTTCCAGCCGAAGAGTGTCTTGTCCTGTCATTCTGTCTCTGTCGTCCGGGGTCTCATTGTTCGAAGTGCTGCGGTGGAGTGCGGACGTACGCCGGTTCCTCATCTGAAGTGGTCATTGACGAATGCGAACGTCGCTCTCAACAGTCGCGTATGAACATCGAGAGATGCTCGAAAGTCATTTTGTTTCAGTGTGTGATTTATTGAGTTCGGTGCCGCTTGCTGAAAAACTTCGCCGTTTTTCTCTGCCTGAATTGCCGAGGAAGAAAGAGATCGTTGGATTCGTCGGGCATGTCATGCGATGTCGTTGTCAAAAAGCCTCAAGCAAAGCAACACAGATCAAGACTCAGTAAAGCACATTGCCAAGTGCCAATGTGCCAAGTCAAGTGTCTAACCCTTGAACAGATGCCAAGCGACCTGTTGAGTTGTCCCTTTCATGCAGTGTAGGATTGTCATGTCACCGTCCTTGGCTGTCGCAGATTGTTTTCCAAAACGGAGACAGAATAAGGACCCGATTCCAATTTCCAATTTCATTGGCAAAAAGCAAAGGCTAACTTCGCCCCATCGAAACCATCTCTGCCGGCCGGGTGTCCGTATCAATTTTTCTCGAGGAGCAAATTCTTGCCACTGAAAACAGTGAGGCAAAGGCAAAATTTGCTCCTCGGACAAATTACGAACCGGATTTGAACTCCATGCCCCCACCGAAAGTATTTGCTTCACGCCAAAGAACACGAACCCTGGAGGAGAAAGTTCAAGTCTAGGTTCGAGGCTCCGAATTGCCAATATGACCCCTACCCCTCCACTTCTGAAAAATGCGAGGTAGGGGAAGGAAGGGTTTTAAAACGGGCTACTTAACATTAAAATCCAAAAATTCAGTTGAAATTAATGCCAAATCGAACGAAAATTTGTGGGATGAATCAGAATGATGTCTGCTTCACGTTGGCAGAGTGCATTGTCCATTGTCTTTCATGTGCTGAGAGAAAAAAGTGGATTTTTGCAAAATGGCCAAGTAGCCCATTTAGCCCGCAACGGCGGGTAATACGGGCTGCGGTGGGTATTTTGGCCCGAACTGGCATCTGAATCAAATCCATTGGGCTACAGACAGAAAAGGAGCATGACAACGTGTCGAAAATTTGTTTTTTAACAAGTTTATTCGACCTGAAAAGATTGGCGCTCGCCTGCCGCTTGGGCCCAGTTGGAAAACCGAATCCACGAAACTTTCTCCTTCGAAACAAAATATTTTTCCCCGCATTAAGAACATTTTTTGTCATCTCGTTCTAAATCCAAACAAGTTAGGCTTTCAACTCTCTTGAAAGGTGCAGATGTCTTCAGGAAAACAACAGATGAGAAAAAAACCACACAAGAGAAATCAAAAGAAGCAATTTGGCCATACTAGCAACTAGCCCGTTTAGCCCAACAACGGGTAGCCCGTTTAGCCCGCAACCTCGCACTGCTTATTTTTCGTCAGTTTTGCGCGATTTTCATAAAATATTGAGGCAAAACAAGATTTGCAGGCAATAGAAAACTTCCAGGCCATGGCGTAACGGCAATGCAACTTCACGAAATTACCCATTCATGTTGGCACAGCTTCAAATGCAGATATCTCCACATTAGATCGGCACGTGACAAAAACACATTTTTGTCCCTTGAGCAAGAATTACCGGCCAGAGGATGACGCCACTTTTGTTAAACTGAGCGGCAACGTGCCGACGAAGTTCACCAGGTGCCCGGTAGATAGCAGTATCCGTTTGCGTAGAAATGTCACTAGCCCGTTTGACCCAACCAGCCCGTTCTCTCCCCTACCTAAGCGGGAAATCAAAAAATTGTTCCGCGGCGCAATTTAATCCAGACGAACTCCCCATAGAAACGGTCTTTGATGAGACATTGCGATGTGCAAGACAATTTTGATCAGACAAGGCAGCAACACATGAACAAAAAAACCAATTCAGGCAAGATTGGAAAAACATAACCTAGATGCGATTGCCACAAACACTTGCAGCGCTGGCAAGGATGTTCTTGAGATGGCAATCTGATGACAGAAAGCGTATATATTACGCTGGGTCGGTTACAAGGATGCCCCTTTAGAGGCAATCTTTTTCCGGTGAAGGATGTACAATACGCGTGTGTCAGCGCTTAGCAAGGATGCCCCTTTGAGATGGCAATCTGTATTACGGTGATGCGATGTGTCCACAATACACGGTGTCAGCGTTGGAAAGGATGCCTCTTGAGATGGCAATCTGTCCTGCGGTGATGCGATGTGTCCACAATATGCGGTGTCAGCGCTTGGCAAGGATGCCTCTTGAGATGGCAATCTGTATTACGGTGATGCGATGTGTCCACAATACACGGTGTCAGCGCTTGGCAAGGATGCCTCTTGAGATGGCAATCTGTATTACGGTGATGCGATGTGTCCACAATACGCGTGTGTCAGCGCTTGGCAAGGATGCCTCTTGAGATGGCAATCTGTCTTGCGGTGATGCGATATGTCCACAATATGCGGTGTCAGCGCTTGGCAAGGATGCCTCTTGAGATGGCAATCTGTCTTGCGGTGATGCGATGTGTCCACAATACACGGTGTCAGCGCTTGGCAAGGATGCCTCTTGAGATGGCAATGTGTCTTGCGGTGATGCGATGTGTCCACAATACGCGGTGTCAGCGCTTGGCAAGGATGCCTCTTGAGATGGCAATCTGTCTTGCGGTGATGCTATGTGTCCACATTACACGGTGTCAGCGCTTGGAAAGGATGCCTCTTGAGATGGCAATCTGTCTTGCGGTGATGCGATGTGTCCACAATACGCGGTGTCAGCGCTTAGAGATGGTAATCTGTATCACGGTGATGCGATGTGTCTATTTTACGCGTGTGTCAGCGCTTGACAAGAATGCCCCTCAAAGATGGCAATCTGTAATACAGGAATGCAATGTGCTTATAATGAGCTTCAGGCGTGCATAAAAAGTCTTTTAAACTGCATCGAACGAATGGTTTCGGTGTCTTTGTTTTCAAAATGCAGAGGCGGTTGCCAAAGCAGTGAAGTTACCCGCGAAAAAATGACACGAAATTACATCGGTGCAGTTAACCGATGTTGCGTTCAAAACTCAATCTAAAGTCTCTTTTGGTCCCTTTGTCTTTGAAAAGAGTTTCAGCGAACCACGACAGATTTTCTAACTTGTCCTGCGTCTTTTTTGCATGGGAGGTGTAAGGCCGTTCAACCGGTGTTTTTGCCAGTTTCAATTTTGCGAAATATCAGACACCAAAGAGATAAATAGAGAGAGTGCGGTTCGATACCGCACCACACAGGTGTGATGCGATTGGAGAATCTAAGCCCAACTAACCCGCATCCAGGCACGGAATTTGAATTCTGCATTGCGTTTCGTTGAGAAACTGCGAGGCTTGCCCACAAAATTGGTGTAACTTGGCGAGATTTTGGCCGATCTTGGAAATTTTTGGCTCATGGGAAACTCAGACGAAGAGAGTTTCCCGCAAACTCAAGCCAAGCATGAAAAACATTGACTGGAAACCTTGGCTGGAAACTTGGACCAGGAAATACAGAAACGCACTTCTTTTTAACCCCAACATGTCAACATTCAGTTGTTTAATCACTGTCTGGGATAGGCCCAATGCAAAGCAGGCCTCGAGGGCCGTGCGAGAGTTATTGGTGGTTGGGAAAGTGCTTATAACTTGCTGCAACTGCTCACAAACAAAACAAGTCATCCAACGCCAACTACCGTATCTTTCAGTGGTGTATGTCTTCAGCCATGCCTGTCAGTCACACGCTGAAAGTTAACTGTTCTCCCACCCAATGCACTTTAAACAAAGCCGAATCTCCCCTCCCCAGCATCAATCCAGCCGACCGTCCCCGTCCCCGAAATCTCCCGCTTCGATTTCTATGCCCACCTCGCGCCAACCCTCAGCAAGTCTCCATTACTTTTCCCGTTCTGTTTCGGGTTTCCTTCTTTCTCTTTCCCTTGCTTTCCCATGCTTTCCAGCCGAAGAGTGTCTTGTCCTGTCATTCTGTCTCTGTCGTCCGGGGTCTCATTGTTCGAAGTGCTGCGGTGGAGTGCGGACGTACGCCGGTTCCTCATCTGAAGTGGTCATTGACGAATGCGAACGTCGCTCTCAACAGTCGCGTATGAACATCGAGAGATGCTCGAAAGTCATTTTGTTTCAGTGTGTGATTTATTGAGTTCGGTGCCGCTTGCTGAAAAACTTCGCCGTTTTTCTCTGCCTGAATTGCCGAGGAAGAAAGAGATCGTTGGATTCGTCGGGCATGTCATGCGATGTCGTTGTCAAAAAGCCCAAGCAAAGCAACACAGATCAAGACTCAGTAAAGCACATTGCCAAGTGCCAATGTGCCAAGTCAAGTGTCTAACCCTTGAACAGATGCCAAGCGACCTGTTGAGTTGTCCCTTTCATGCAGTGTAGGATTGTCATGTCACCGTCCTTGGCTGTCGCAGATTGTTTTCCAAAACGGAGACAGAATAAGGACCCGATTCCAATTTCCAATTTCATTGGCAAAAAGCAAAGGCTAACTTCGCCCCATCGAAACCATCTCTGCCGGCCGGGTGTCCGTATCAATTTTTCTCGAGGAGCAAATTCTTGCCACTGAAAACAGTGAGGCAAAGGCAAAATTTGCTCCTCGGACAAATTACGAACCGGATTTGAACTCCATGCCCCCACCGAAAGTATTTGCTTCACGCCAAAGAACACGAACCCTGGAGGAGAAAGTTCAAGTCTAGGTTCGAGGCTCCGAATTGCCAATATGACCCCTACCCCTCCACTTCTGAAAAATGCGAGGTAGGGGAAGGAAGGGTAAAACGGGCTACTTAACATTAAAATCCAAATAATTCAGTGAAATTAATGCCAAATCGAACGAAAATTTGTGGGATGAATCAGAATGATGTCTGCTTCACGTTGGCAGAGTGCATTGTCCATTGTCTTTCATGTGCTGAGAGAAAAAAGTGGATTTTTGCAAAATGGCCAAGTAGCCCATTTAGCCCGCAACGGCGGGTAATACGGGCTGCGGTGGGTATTTTGGCCCGAACTGGCATCTGAATCAAATCCATTGGGCTACAGACAGAAAAGGAGCATGACAACGTGTCGAAAATTTGTTTTTTAACAAGTTTATTCGACCTGAAAAGATTGGCGCTCGCCTGCCGCGAGGGCCCACTTGGAAAACCGAATCCACGAAACTTTTTCATTCGAAACAGAATATTTTCCCCGCATTAAAAAAATTTTTGGTCATTTCGCTCTGATTCCAAACAAGTTAGGCTTTCAACTCTCTTGAAAGGTGCAGATGTCTTCAGGAAAACAACAGATGAGAAAAAAACCACACAAGAGAAATCAAAAGAAGCAATTTGGCCATACTAGCAACAGCCCGTTTAGCCCAACAACGGGTAGCCCGTTTAGCCCGCAACCTCGCACTGCTTATTTTTCGTCAGTTTTGCGCGATTTTCATAAAATATTGAGGCAAAACAAGATTTGCAGGCAATAGAAAACTTCCAGGCCATGGCGTAACGGCAATGCAACTTCACGAAATTGCCCATTCATGTTGGCACAGCTTCAAATGCAGATATCTCCACATTAGATCGGCACGTGACAAAAACACATTTTTGTCCCTTGAGCAAGAATTACCGGTCAGAGGATGACGCCACTTTTGTTACAACTGAGCGGCAACGTGCCGACGAAGTTCACCAGGCGCCCGTTAGATCGCAGTATCCGTTTGCGTAGAAATGTCACTAGCCCGTTTGACCCAACCAGCCCGTTCTCTCCCCTACCTAAGCGGGAAATCAAAAAATTGTTCCGCGGCGCAATTTAATCCAGACGAACTCCCCATAGAAACGGTCTTTGTATGAGACATTGCGATGTGCAAGACAATTTTGATCAGACAAGGCAGCAACACATGAACAAAAAAACCAATTCAGGCAAGATTGGAAAAACATAACCTAGATACCAAGTTAACGACAAATGCAGAGCAGGGTTTGCAAAGTTTGCAACCAAATGTGAATCCTTGGGGAGGGAATTCCACTCCCGAAGTGTTCTTGGGAAAAAGAAATTGGAACTACCTACCACACAAAGTTCTGGCTCGTATTTCATCAGGAAGAGGGTTGAGTTGAGAACCTTTGGGGATCTTTTTATGATCTTGGTACGTTTTCGACTTGATCTCGTTGGTCCTCCCCATGCATCATTATGATGATTATTTTAATCGATATTGTGGTCTGATCAAAGAAATTGATCGCGGTCTGGGACTCTACATCTCAAGAAAGCATTTCAAAGTTGGAAATTGTGCAGAGAAGGGCTGCAAGAATAATTACTGGTTCTTTTGGCCGGCATATTACGTAGCGTCTCAGAACTCCTAAAGGACCTTGGCCTCCCTACTCTTGCAAGCAGACGAAGTGACCATAGAATCAAGATATTTAGTAATATATTCACCCGCTTCTTAAATTTTTGCATGCCAGCAAAGTACGTTGTGAAGCCGGACTGACAATAGTCTGGCTACCGGAACCTTCATTCATTTTTCCCGAGAACAATTGGAGATTGGAACTCCTTGCCAGCAGCAGCACCGCCATGGTATTTCCCATGTCCCAGCTTCACAGACAAAACAATTCGCAGCCATTTTTTTCCTTCCTCACTTGATTAACATTGCCTTATTGTCTTTACCATATGAACCATTTTTTAATGTTGACTGTTGTTCTGCTTACACTTCATTTGAGGCAGTATATTGAATGCAAGAAAATAATTTAGCCTCCCAAGAAGCACTTTCGCAAAAATTAAAATTGGCTTTCTTCTCACCCAAACTTCAGAGGTGATGCAAATAAAGCGGGTGATTTGGTAAGAAAAGGAAAGAGCCAGCTATGCGTTCGGCTTCGACTGCAAGACAGAAGCAACAGCAAGTACCGATTGGGGATAAAAAAAGAAATCTAAAGCTGGTTGACAGTTGTGTTTGTGAAAGAAGGAAGGAGGCGGAGAGTTGTGCGCAGTGCAAGATTTGGTACTTTTTGGTTGCAGTGATTGTCCAATTGCACTGAACACGTGACACGAATGCAAGTATGATTCAAAACACCGCAGCGGCGGAGAGATCATGAACGGGGTAATGCAAACTCCAGAGGTAACGTCAATGCGCGGTAAATTTTTCCCATCTAATCCAATGATAAAAATTTGCCCCGCATAAACTTTACCTCTGGAGTCAGCTATCATTACCCCGTTCATGATCTCTCCGCTGCAGGTGATGCATTTATTTATCATCCGCATTTTAATTTGGTTTTTGAACATTCGAAGTGAAGTCATGACAATTGAACGAAGATCCATTCCATTCCAGATCAGATTCCACCAGAGCAATGAAACTAAAACGTTTGGCATTTCACGTTTTGAATTTAGAGCGAAGCCCTCAGGCTTATACTCGTATTTCATTTTGTTTTCAAAATTCTTTTGCAAAATTCCAAGTTCTCTACCGGGTCAGCGAAACCAAAAATGACGAGGTCTGGCATTTCCATTTACCTATTTATTTTGAGTATGTACCAAAAATTGGGCCACCAAGAATTGGAGTGGACCAAGTCTCCTTTTCACATTGTGGAAAATTCAAACATTTTGACTATCACAAGTTCCGTTTCGTCGAATCATTTTATGTTCATTTTTCTCATTCATTTTTCGTCTCTGAATGACCTTTTGTCTTATTCTGAATTCCAAAGCCAGGAGCCATGAGCCGGAATTATACAGTAGTTGGACAAGAAAATGCTGTTGACCTATCGACGTTCGTTAATGAGGAAATTTCCACATATTTAGGAAATCTAGCCCGTTTCCGATACCTACCTATAGCGGTTATGAAGAACCCCAGTCTTCAAAAATGTGCAGAAAAATACGAGTTTTCATGTGATACCAAAACCCTGATTTTCGAAAAAAATCTCACTTAACAACAGTCTAATTCTCGGTTGCCCAATTCACACATGGGATCCTTTTCCAAAAGCTTCGCTTTATCGCATGTGTTGCGCATTGTTTGCTGCAGCTTTTAAAAGCTCAACAGGCCTACTCAATGGACGTTGTGTGAGTTGCGCCGTGAAAGCATCACCACAAATTACGCTCACGTTTTCTCGATCTGCAACCGGACTTTGCTGTTTCTACAGGAGTTTATGGAAATGAGTCACGTTGCGTTGCCCCCAAAATTATTTTACCCCGTGTATGTATTCGTACAATCACTTTTGAATGGACAAAGATTTAGTCATTGTCTTTCTCTCACGCATTGGGTTTCTGTCCGATTTGTTGCCGCGCGCACGAAATGCTAAATTCTGCTTACAGCCATGGGGCTTTGCGATATATCCTGAGAAAACTGTCGACAGAGAAAAGGGGGATCTGCTCCAGACGTCATCAAGGAACGGAAGTCGGTGGACTGCAGGGTATAGATTTTCTAGGATTTTCTGTGTCAGCTTGCCAGTTATAATAGGTAGGTTTGGCCTGGTTGTCTCATCCAGTCAAGAAGGAGAGGTCCCCAGCCGGCTGAAAACTTTCCCAGGGCTTTCCCAAATTTCGGCTTTCCCTTTCGCCTGGCTTTAAATTAAAAAGGAATTTAGGAGTTCAGGGAGTTGAGTTGAGCTCAAATTAGGTACCCGAAGCAAACTATGGCTTGTTGTCCTCTACGTGACCGAACTTAACGTGACAAACCGAACCAGAGCCTTTTAAGGTATCATGAAAAAAATGGGTGAGGATAAAATTGCAACACGTATCCAGGGAGGTACCCACATTCAAAGACATGCAATTCTGAAATTTCGGAAAACCATTGGGCGGAAAGGCAGAAATTAATATTTAGCGTAAAGGTTTGGCGAGAATCCTGAAGAATTGATATTTATACTGAAGTGCTGGTTTTCCATAGTGAATTCGGGATGGAGAAGGTGAGAATAAAGGGAGCAAATTGAATGAAGATGAGACATGGGAGGAATCAGAAAAGAAAGAATCTGTGGAAAGAATGAACAATTATTGGAAATTTGCAACGATCGGTGCGAAAGTGCAGTCGAAAGATGAAATTTATTTATTTATTTAAGACACAAATTTGCAATGAAGATGCGAATATAAAAACAGCGGTTAATAATAACAATGATATAACAATAAAGCAATAGTCAAAAACTTCAAATGGGCAACCATCCAAACCAGAACGGAACGAAACAATGAGTATTTTTTTCACAACTTGAAAATAAAGTAAAGTACCTAAATGCGAAGTTTAGGTGCTCCTGCTGCAAAATTTAATGAAGTGTGTTCAACAATGGCGAAGCGGAAGGAAGCGCATTCCAATCTTTTAGAGTTCTTGGGTAGAAGGAAAAGAGAAATACATTAGATTTGATCAGAGGAATTTTGAATTGTTTAAAGTGGCTGGCTCTGCGATCTCGAAAGTCAGGAATGAATAGCTCATGCAGCTCGATGTGAATCAGCCTCCTGAACAACTTTCCGAGAAAGGCGAGTCTTTTTTCCTGCCTCCTTAAGAAAAGAGGTTCCAGTTTAAGGTCCAGCAACATGGCCGATACACCGGAAGTCATTGACGATGAAACGAGCAGCAGAGCGCTGACCTTTTTCAATGGCGTCTGCATGATAAGGCCAGGAAAGGGTCCCAAACTACCGAAGATATTCAAGAATAGGTATAGAACAGTAGCCTTTAAAGCTTTTAACTTGGAGGACGTATCAGCATGTGTTAGATTTCTTCGCAAAAATCCTAGAGCGCATTTTCCTTTGTTTATTGTCGCGTTTATATGGTCATCCCATTTTAAATTTTCATGTAGAATAACACCCAAGTATTTAGCTGATGATTGTTCTTTTATAACTTCGCCATTGATGGAATAATGCACAGGTGTGAACGTTTTTTGAAGATGCGAGGGTTTAAAGTGTAGGTATAACTGTGCACTTGGAAATGTTAATAGCCATTCTGGACTCTTTGCTCCATTTTTCCAGTGCGTCAAGATTTTGCTGCAACAGAATAGAATCATAAGGGCCGAATATGGTGTTGTAAAGGACAATGTCATCAGCGTAAAGTCGGATTCCGCATGTTATTCCCTCAAAAATATCGTTTATGAAAAGAACAAACAGTAGAGGACCCAGAGCACTGCCTTGAGGAACGCCAGTGCAAATTGCTCAACATTAAAAATCTTAACACTTTTTTTAACAGGCGAATTGAGATGTTTCCGACTGCAGAGCGAAAATTTTGTTCCCACACTGGTCAAATGCCGACGTAAATTTTTATCAGCACGGAAATATCGGAAGATTCCAACAAATTCGTCAAAGCCAATTACGAACGTGAATACTTTGCACGGCCTTTTTCACACCGCAAAAAAAGCAACAGCGAACAGGATTTTGTGTGTTTTCCGATCAGCCAACATGCACGGTGATTTTTGGGATGAAAATTGTGCCCATCAAGATAGAAATAAAATTCTTTGGTATTGTTGTGTTGAACCAGGGCATAACCATGAACAAACTGCATTTGTGTCAAAGCTATAAAGCGAACGATCTGTGGGTCTGCACCAGTTTTTGTAAAGAAAAAGTTTCTATAGCAGAGCGTTTGTCTTCCAATTTCAAGCGCAAAGAAAGCATGGACGAACCATAGAAAAATGTCGTGACCACAGAATAACAATCAGCGCAGGACCTGAGATGGTTCCTTTCTTCGAAGGCTGACGTCGAAAGGCTTCTTCTCGAATGTTTGACCTCTCTCCCATTTTTCCGCCAAATGATGGGCACACCAGAGCCTTCCGCTGGGGTGCCTACACATGCCGCAAACAAGGCATCACTAAAACATAGTGATTCCTTGCTGCAAACATATCGCCTCCCAGCCATTTTCGCCGTTGTCGACATTTTCAGAAATCTGCTTGTCGTTTTCAATTTCTTGTGTTTACTGTCTTCGCAGCACAGAAAAACAAAGGTCCAATTCCCTGTTGGCGTCGGTTCGTTCCTTCAGATCAGAAAATATCGCTGCTTCTGTAGAAAAACCATTCTGATGTGGACACTGTCTAAATTGAATTTGCGATTATCTTGGCTTGAAACCACTTTTAGCACACTCTCAACACAACAATGTTCGGGAAAACTACGGGTATAAACCAAACAACGAAAAATATCATTGACCTTTCACTCAAGGCAGGAACATCATTTCGCTGCGCATGCCATTGGCTTATTTCACGAGTGCAATTTCAAAAAAAAGTAACAGCTGAAGCCTTGAAGCTTTCAAACGATATCAGCAGCATGGAGACACAGGGGCCTTTTTTCCTGAAAGGGGACTGCAGGATGTCGAAACATGTGCTGTCCCCCAATTTTTATTGACGGCCGCCTCCACTTGTGTGAAGTCCGGCTCCACAGCAATGAAAATGTGTCTTTTGCCAGGAAAAAAAACTTTCCTATTGCGCAAGGCGCGCAAAAATGCATCTCAAAACAATGTCGAAGTTTGGCTCCTTTTCAGAAAATGCATAGGCATGTTATTGGAACATCACCAGGGTACGCCATTGTGAAAATCTGAATTTTGTGAACTGCGAACAATTTCGAAGATTCAGCTTCATTGGATCGTCATTTGGAGAAGTCAAGTTCTTGGACGCGGTTTGCTTTTACTTTTGCTATTTCTCGACTAAAGAAACCAAACCTGTCTTTCCCTACCCAGCAACCCATGCCTTCGTTGCTTGTTGTCAACCCACCACTTGGTGTCCGATTTTTTCGGAACAACAAAACGTCCCCCATTTGAGCGTGGCAGGCATTCGGAACTGTGCATGTTTCTGGGATTTTTTACCGACGCATTGAGACAAGATGCGAATCTAAGCTATCATCCTTGGGGTCCTCGTCCAATGCACTCCCCCCACAATTCAAGCACTGGTCGAAACATCCCCTGCAACAATCCTGAAGGAATATTTATTTCAACTCCAATGACCACAATTGAATTTATCCATTGCTTCAAAACCGCAATTCCCAAACCGCAATAGTTTTCTACGCTGTCCCTGCTTTCTTCTTTTTTCCTGCCCTGGTAATCCTGATTTGGGTCTTTATTTTGCCTTTGGGGTGGTTTAGTTTAGAAAGTCTCTGAGCTTCAGACTTGTCACCCATCTCTTGGCCATTATAGGTATACCTCCGTCGCGCCCTTGCCATATCACTCCTCTCACCTCACCTCTTTACTGATCCTTGACACACCTTTTGGTGGAACCAATGATGGGTGGGGAACCAACCCGTCCAGATGGGATGGGCGCCCCCTTCCTGATATTCCTGTCCATGACGGACCCCAATTCCACCTTGGCTGGCTGCTCTGAAACAGGGAAGTGACACCTAAACCCGGTGCATGCGGCGTGTTTGGCGTTCGAGGATGTTTGCGCGTTTCATTCTACATCACACTTTATCAAAAGAAAAGTCGGGAAGAAATTTTTTGATATCTTCTTTCGTCGAGAAAAACCAAACGAAAAAAAAGTTCCACTTTTTTCTTATTGCTTGCATTATTTATTACTTTTTCAACTTTTTGATTTGACGCTTCTTCATCCACTCCACCCACCCCACCCCACCGTTCAGTTCTATTCAGTTGGGGATTAAGGGGACCCTGGGACGAGCCTTCGGTACAAGGTGGGTGACAATAGCATTATCCGATTGAATCAGATTTCAACTGGCGGCTTGGTTTGAGGAACGGTTTAAAAAACCCTTTCGATGTGTGCAACAACATTTCTGCTGAAGTGCGCATCCCTGAGAGGGGACAGTCAGCGACAACAATGCTCAATGTCAATCTGCTAGATGTATGACTATAGGTGCATTTTTAATGTTCCACTCTGTAGATATCTCTTTCGATGGAGGAGTGGGATTTTTCCGATGCATCTCAACTTTCAAGAAGTTCGACAAAGAAAGTCAGCAATGCAGCACTTTTTTCTATTTACGTGCGGCTTTCTATTTCTATTTTTTCATTTCCTTTTCTTCTCTTTTCTCCTTTCTTCTCTGCAGCATTGCATCCCACACAATGTATCATATAAATGACGATATACGAGTATTCTTTACTTTTTTCTCGAAAATCGATAAATCTTTTTAGCTAACATTCATAGACACCCTCAGTTTTGTGTTATGATTACTGTGTGTTCAGAAAATCACGCGTATTTCGCTGTCACGCAGAGTTCGCTGCTGCAAACCCAAATTTTAGTTGGCCAAGGGATTGCTTATTTTTCGTGTAACTTAATCGATTTTTTTCTGCGTTTGGCACGCTTCAGTCCTGTATAATAACCCGTGGCAAAAGCCACAGTGCCGCAATGAAAAAAAACTATGGTAATTTAGGCAATTGTGACCTCATCTAAGAGTTGAAGTTCTGATAGCTTTACGCACGATCGAATTCTCTGACATCAAATCTTTGCAAAAACTTTTGTCCAAAACCTGAGCACAAACGATGGTGCAACAAACGTTTTTAACGATGGACCGTCAACTGTGGAAAGTACAACAGAAAACTTTTTGTCGTAACACCCTGTACATTTTCCCGGTTATGAATTATGACTTTCTGCAATTTACCCGCTGAATTATTTACTCGCGCCTTTCAAAACCTCCAATTTCATCACTCGAGTCATTTAATATTGTCTGCTCGAGTTGGTTTTTTGAGTTGGTTTTTTGATCATTCATTTTTTGTCTTCATTCCCGCATGCAATGCTCCTTGGAGATTAAATTCATGACTTCTGTATTTTCTCCGGAGAAAGGACATTTTTTGAAACAGAAAAATCATCTCCGAAAGCATCGACGTTTTAATCGGAATAACAGGCGCACACGTAGTAAGACATGAATGTATAGCGAATGAAACGAACACTTTTGGAAATGCGAGTTTTCAACCAGTCGGTTTAGTGCATCCGTATAGGCACTAGTGAATGCTGGAAGTTTTGAAAGGGAGAGAGAGGAGGGATTATCTGCTGATGTGGGTTGCTAAACAACCCCAGCTGTGCGTGGGAAAGAAACGGACGCGAATAGATACAGGACGAGGGGCAGAATATGAGTTCCACATTTCCTTTGTTTCGAGCATTGTCGAATCGTCGAATTGTCGAGTTGTGGAGAACACGCCAAAATGGTTGATGGCGTTGCTTGTTCATCATGCGTGAAGCGAAAAGTTTTGGAACATTTTGGAACTCGACCGATCCGATGTTAACTCGACCGATGCCACGATTTCAAACTTCTCATGTGGGACTGGGAAATCTTCCTTTTGGGACGAACCATCGTTGGCCACATTTCAGTCTCGACTGGAATCTTGGAATGAGACCTTTGGCTGTGTAATTCCATGCATTGGCATTCACTTTTGGACGGAAAATTGTTTGCTGATTAAGAAAACTTGTCATCATGCTTTTGATGGGATGAAACTCTGAAAAAATTATATCTGGTCTTGTTGGGGTTACATCTGGTCTTGTTGGGGTCTTGTGAAAAAATTATATCTGGTCTTGGGTACTTTATCTGGTCTTGTTGGGGTTCGTTCTGGCGTTCCTCAGGGCAGTGTTTTAGGACCACTTCTCTTCCTCATATTCATCAATGACATCGTAGACAATACCACTTCATCAGCACGCCTTTTTGCTGACGACATAGTCATTTATAGGTCCATCACCTCATCTGTCGATAGTGATGCATTGCAGAATGACCTCCTGATTGTCGCTTCGTGGTGCGAGACATGGGGCATGCATGTTAATGCCGACAAATCCAAGGTGGTTCTGTTTGGAGCTCACGGTCAAAAGCTGCCCTTGCTTCTGATCTCCTATCCGTTAATGACTGGTGCGAGAGGTGGGGCATGAAAATTAATGTCGGCAAATCCAAAGTAATGCATTTCTCTTCCAATAAGATAGTTACAACTCTGCCTTACTCTCTTAATCAGCAATGTCTTGAGACGGTGTCCAGCCATAAATACCTCGGTGTTGTTTTCAGTCGTAATCTTAGTTGGAATGCACACATTCAATCGATTTGCAAAAGTGCATCATCCACACTTGGCTGTATTTTTCGAAATCTACGTCACGCCCCAGTTGATGCGAAAAAAAGAGCATACATCTCTCTTGTGCGCCCTATTCTTGAGTATGCTTGTGGGGTTTGGGACTCTTCCAAAGTTGCCGATATTCAGTCCCTTGAAGCCATCCAACGGCGGGCAGCTAGGGTCATTTTGGGTAGATTTGAAAGATATGTAAGTGTGTCGGCCCTGCTAAGAGACCTTGACCTCGCCACCTTGGCTAGTCGGCGCAGGGCGCGTCGCCTTGACATTCTCCGAGACCTTTTGATTGGCGAAATAGACGCTCCAATGCCACCAGTTTATGTTGTTAAACCTGTTCAGCGCCGTACAGACAACGGCTGCAGCTTAAAAATGCCGGTATGCAAACGGAATATCCTTGCCAATTCCTTTTTCCCACTTACAATCTCTTCTTGGAACAGCCTCCCTTCTGATTCACCCCTCATTGTGCAAACTCTTCGTCACTCCTCTCGCACCAGTCAGTGATCGTTGTTTTTCCTTGAACTGTGAAGTTTTCTGTTCCTACATTTTTGTTCTTTTGTGACCTAGTTCACTCTGGCTTCACGAGCTCTGCGAGAAAATGTAATTAGTCAGGCCAAAATCATCAGCCATATCTGCTGTGTGAGGCTTCGGAGAGGTGAGTGTCGGCAGTGTCTCGGGTGATGGAGCTCATTGAGCGCTTGGTCGGTTTTTTTTTTTTTTTTTTTTATGTCAGTTTGGGAGGCCTTGCCTGCAGTTGCCTCTCTGCTGCCGCGTACAGTATTTTGTCGAGGCCATCATCAAAATAGCCACATGTCTTCCAAAGACCCGGATAGATTAGTGGAGTTGTGACACAAGCCCGGTATTGTGTCATTGTGCTGAAGTGCATTCTGAAGGTGTTTCAACATTCATTTTTTGTGCATTCATTGCTCCAAGAGTGGCATTGAATTGAGGTTGTCTCCGGCTTCCTTTCAAGGGCAATTTTTTTTTTTTTGTTTTTTACCATCACTGACTATGTGTAACCCATGTATGACTGCGTTGTCATAATTATTTGATAACATGCTTCACGTTCCGCTTCTGTCTTTTTAACAATGTGTTTGTATTCATCTGCCAAATCATTTTGTGGATGTTTTGTTGCAATAATAATAATAATAATAATAATAAATGCAAGGCTTTTCCTATTCTATTTCAGGGCAGTGCATGGAAATAGTCCCCAACTTTAAATACCTAGGTGTAACCCTGACTCATGATATTTCGTGGACCCCTCACATCTCATCTGTCATTTCCAAGGCCAACTCAAAATTAGGCTACATCATCCGCAATCTTAAACTGGCTTCTGTGAAGCAAAAACGTCACGCCTACATTGCGCTGGTTTTACCGATTCTAGAATATGCCTGTGCGGTGTGGGATCCCTATAAGCGTTGTAATACTGACGCCCTTGAGGCAATCCAGAGAAGAGCCGCAAGGGCAATAACCCAGAAATACAGCAGAGAAATAAGCGTCACTGCAATATTGAAAGAACTTGATCTCCCCACACTAGAAAGTCGCCGTCGAATGCACCGGCTAAGCTTCTTCAGAGACGTAATTGTAGGTGAAGTTGATTTTCCCCTTCCTGCTTCCTATTGTCTTAAAACCACCCAAAGGCGTACAGACAATGGCCTCAGCTTTGTTCTTCCCTTTTGCAAAAAATGTTTTTTTCCACTCGTTTTTTCCTCGAACCATTACCGACTGGAACGGCCTTCCCTCCAATTCTCCTATTTTATCAAATGCTATTGCTCGCGTGTCTCGCACCACGATCTTGACACCCAGTGTTTGATTTTTTACGTCAATCATTGACTTGTTGTTTTAATCCCTTTTTCCAATCTCGCTTTTTACACTGACTTGACTATGCTCGCGTGTAATTTTTTTGTTGTGTTGACTGTTTGTGTGTTACAGTGCCATGCCATTTGCTCACTGTTTTTGAATAAAATAATAATAATAATAAATAATAATAATAATAATAATAATAATAATAATAATAATAATAATAATAAATGCAATTGAGTCTTATTTTGTCATCAAACACAGACACGTGTGTTTTCGTGCTCGTATCCACAAAAAACAACAGCGACGATTGTCTGAATGGAGACGCATGTCCCTTGTGAGGGCATTTTTAATCCACCATAGAGGTCACTTGGAATTCTGGGCAGAAGATCCAACAGGTGCAACGGTATGGCACCATGATCCAACGCGTCAGACATAGTCGTATAATGACCTCGTAAAGGTGAACCCACAAACGTTAGCTGACAAAAACATCATGCATGCACAGAACGCGTCAAAAGACAAACCCCATGTGGGCCATTGCCGCCGCGTTTGAACAAGTGATTTGGTGCATTTTCAGCAAGAATATTTTCGCAAAAAGCTCTCAATCTCTCAACTCTCCAAAAAGCTCTTCGCATGAGAGTGCACCGCAATGAGCGCTTTCCACAACGAGTGGATTGTTGACTAAGATGCGAACTAAGTATATTATGAGGCAAAGGTCCTGAAATAACAGATTCCTCGCTTGTACATTGCTTGGTCAGGCGTGGAAAATTTTCCAACCAATCAAACGCAATTGGAAATCAAAGTGTTGAATCGAACCGCATGACTTGGAAGCAAATTGCAGTCTAATTATATAAGACTCCGAAGTTTCCTTCGATCAATTTGGAACAAGTGCATCAGGCAGGCACTGCAGAAGACTTCCTTAATAAGATCCCCTCCAGTGCATCCAACCCAATATAGCACATCTCCTATGTGTGTTTTATAAGGGTAGAAGGGTTTAATTTTCTCGGAATTTCATGGAATTTGTTAAGCATCGGTATAGATTCCCTTTCTGTGTGCTTTCACAGCTAAATTTTCCAATTCCTCGAATTCTATAAGAGGAAAATTAGCCCTATGGCGAACAGCTTAAAAGAATTAGAGCTCCAACAATTGAGAACGAATTCACAACCTTAGAAGACGAGGTCTCTCGCTCCATCTCGCTATTGAACTCTTTGCCTTTGTACGGCACGTGTTAGCGCAGGTGTTACGCATAGGTCGCAGTTAATTGATTTTGCCAACGAGCATTCCACATGTAAAGGTATAGATATAATCAAGAATAAGGGCATTCCTTTTCTTCCGAGTGTTTTGCATGCGCAGTGAAGAAGTGGAAGTCGATGGGGAATTACAATTACGCCGCTGATGCTGATGCAACACGAAAATTTGCATGGGTGATGTCTTTAAGGACAACTGCATAAAGAGTTTTGAAGATGGGGTCTACTGTCTGCTGATCCTTACGCCCTCCTCTCTTACTCGTAATAGACAAGTTGTCTTTGATACGTCATATTAATCAGGTCGATACCTTCCCACGAATTACGTTGGGTATCAATAAGTTGGAGTGAGTGTGTTTCGATAAAATGAGAATGGTTGAATTTTCATGCATGACTCAAAATTCAAAGGTGTGCTTTGTTTAAAAGTGTCGATCTCTTGAACTGCTCTTTTGAACTGCAATTTTCAACTCTTGAACTGTATTTTCTGTCGTTTTTTTTTTCCGACGGTTGTACGCATATGTAGGTTCTCCTGCGCTTGATAGGTATCCACGAAAATTCAAAATTTTCGAAACCACTTTCAACATTTCGAAAAATGTTTTTGCCAATAATTCAAACGTTTCAGACAATAATTCTCGACGCATGCAAATTTTTATTTCACAAACTTCACAGTCAAATTAAAGTAATTGAATCGATTTTTGGAAAAAGGGCACAATTCCATTTTGGCGGTGTCGAAGTCATGCAGTCTTGCTGCAATTTGCATCGGCATTGTTTGGTGCATTCCATTCACTTTTATGTGACAAAAGAGCCAAGAGGTGGACAATGCGGTTGGAACATACTAGCACGTATAGGCATCATTCCATGGAAAATGGCAAAGTGTTTCCTATCATCCCACACCCACACGATATGAATGGAATTGTGCCCTTTTTCCAAAAATCGATTCAATTGCTAAAATCGTAAACTCGAAAAATATGGATTTTAACTTTTGATCTGGGGACAAGAAAATGTTGACAGTCAATCCGTTTTTCATGTGCAGGTCTTTTTGAAAAAATTTTCGCGCAGCTTTCCATTCTTCACGTATTTTTGCAAGATACAGTCAGAGAAACAATATTGACTCCCATGATCCAATGTAGGTGCATGTGTTGAGGGAGTCATTATTATTTCTGTGATTGTACAATGCAAATTCAAATAGCGTGCGCTTTTACTTTCCTCGCACACACGCACTCACCTCACACATGCACAACTCAATGAATAGAAAGCAAATGGTGTCGTAAGAAACTTTAGTTTCAACCATCAAGCTGCTGCAACGTGCTATTCCACCTCCAGCAGGTGTGAATGGTGTTGAGGTGCAAAAGAGCAAGGCAACCTTCTTACAGCTGCGCATTTAGGTAGGTAACCTTCGTTTCTCACAATGTTTTATCCTTTAATCCTCTTTATTCTTTTCTTTCTGAACTTTGTGCAGGAAATGAAATTAAACGTTTTCCGCTCAATTTGTAATTACTCTGCCGTGACTTGACTTCACAAAGAATTCCTTTCCCTCTCATTTGCTACTCTCTCTCCCTCCCGCCTTACCTTCTTCCCACCTCCCTCTCTCTCTTCCCCTTCCCTCTCCCCCTCTCCCGTCTCTCTCTTCCTCCCCTCTCTCCCTCTCCCTCTTAATCTCTGCATTCTCTCATCACGTCTCTCTGTGCTTCCGTTAAATCCTCTGCAGCAGGTTTACGAGTATTTCCACATTCTTTGAAAAATAGAAAATGGAAAGATGAATTGTCTTTGAGAAAACATTCCAGACGATTATAGATTTATTCTGCCACGCCTTTCCAATCCTGCTAGTCTCATCAGTACGAGTGAAGATGGGCTCTTCTCTTTTTCTAATCCACCCCTATCCTATAGATTCGTCTTCTCCCCGATTTTACCCTGTTAGTCTTCTCCATCTTTATCCCGCTCTCCACCGACCGCCTCCCCCTATACCTGATGAGCCACTCGAAATCCACCTCCATTTATACCACCGTACCGCCGTGGGGCAAGGGTAGAAAAACCTACCATTGACACCCACATGTTTTACCTTGTCGTGATATAGAAATAAATGTGCCAGACTTCAACAACGAGAAAATGGGAATTTATTTCTACGGAATCGTATTTTCCTTAAAATTCGGAAATCACCGCAAAAAATTCTGTGCGATGTGGACATTGATGGGTACAGTGTCAAAAGAAATTTTTCGTCCCCGTAGGTATGACCCCACTTCAACCCCCCTCAGTCTACTCCATCTCTGCCCCATCTTCATCCTGAATTGTTCCTTGAATCTTTCCACACGCGACGTCTCGCATCATGTTGATTCCGGAACAGTTTTTTGTTTTCGCTCGCTTTCTCTTTCTCTCTTTCGTTCTGGGTTTTTCTTCAACATCTGATTAATGAGTTCTCGAGAAGGAAAATCAGCTTTTCTCTCAGAGCAAAAGAGAGAACTATTAGGCTATTCCCAAGTCCTAAAATAGCACCTTCACACAACCTAGGAAAGCATTTCAATGACTTTTATCTATGGAGAATATGTCCAATCCTTTCTGTTAAGAATTTGTACCATTCTGTTTAGACCATGATATGTTCATACCATTCTGTTCACATCATGCATTTGGTTGTATTTACAAATTACAGATATAGAGACCATTTCGGCAATGAGTGGCCCACTTTTTTGGATTAATGCATTGACTGCGATCTTCTAAAAATGTAGGAGTTAAAAAATAACCGTGCACATGTGATTTCTGAGTTTTTTAGTTTTTTAGTTGAAGGATTTAGGCACAGGCCTTTGGTTCAAAAGTGGATTGTTTTTGTTTTGGGTGAAACCTCTCATCAAATTGAGTTCAAGTATACTTATCGGCACAAAATAATTAAAAGAATGTCAATAAAGGTATAAGACACGTTTGAAATTGTTTTTGGCAAAAAAGTGTTTTTGAAGGTCGGAGCACCAGGCAACTGGTTCCACACAGCTACGTGTATTCCTACATTTTATAAAAACATTATGGTTAATGTTGGGCTAATATTAGGAGGATTGCACAATGAATGCCCAATCAATTTGTTTCATTCTCTGGATTGGAAGAACTCCACGTCATGACGATGACTCTGCGTGGCATAGTTGTTATCTAACACATTTTTACACCTCTTCAGGATCATGTGAGCGAGCAACTCATGGTCCGTGCGATTTGGGAAACAAATGGATATGTTCGGGAAAAAAACTGTTTTGCTTTTCAATTTCCATCCGTCATTCATTATGGTGCGAATTAGGCCGGTGCTCTGAGAACACTCTGTTCTCAGAGGCACCGATTAGGCCCAAATTTAGTTTTCACATTTTGCCTCTTCATTGAAAAGACTATCTTTGTGGTAATACGCAATAATTGCATCAAAACATGACCTTCGCGTCAATTTTCCGAAGCAAGAAGACAATGGGCATGCATTGTGTTAGCTTTTGCTGTGGGAAACGCTTGCGCCTGCTCTGTGAGGCATCTGTTCTAAAATATGTCTGCACAAGACTCGTACCTGTAACACGAGAGTCTCGATAATCGACAAATTATTCGTCGAAATTCTGTATCCTATAATCTGGGGAATGACACATAGTGAAAACTTGCATGTTGAATCTTTTGTAGCGACGGTGGCAAACTTGACACCAAAGCAAAAACATATCTCACCAAACTGAAACAATTTCTTCACAATTTTGGTGGCAAATTGACGCCAGAAAATGACAAACAAAAATGTCCGACTGGAAAAATTGCCACCAACTCGGGTTGCCATTCTTTCGGTTTTTGTCACGATTTGGTGGCACCATTGCCACCAAATTCGGAGAAACAATTGTCACCAGTTTATTGAGGATGCTTTTTGCCACTTTTGGTAGGACGTTTGCCACCAAATTTTTTACATTGTCGCCATGGATTTGTGCAATAGTCTTTTGGCGCCCAATTACCTACGTGTGCGAAGATCTGCATGAAAGATAAACAAAGTTTTGCCTGACTATTGGCTTTAGTTATTTCGCTGTTTCAATTTTATTTCGCTATTTTATTATACGTTACTTCAACAGGTTGACTTTCGATAAAAAAAAATAAGGAATCAGCGCCGGAAAAAGATGGATGCAATCAGTGATCATTGTCTGTGAATATAGGTGTGAGCGATCGAGTGTTTGGATACCTGTTTTAGAGAAGGTTTTCTCAACGTTTTTGGCGAATTTTGTCTGCAATCCGCCAAACATACGGTTGGAGTGGATACGAGTATAGCTTCAAGTTTCTAAGTTACACACTGTGCGTGAAAAACCATCTTCAGCAATCATGCGCTCATCTTATCATTGATTTTCCATTACCATGTCGAGGTTTCGTTTCTGGTGTGATTTGGAATGGTGACGTGTGATGCTGCGTGGCATCGATTATTGCTGTTTTAAAAAATCAAAAGTGTTTCGTCAGCTCGTGGCACAGCAGTTTTGAAGCAATGAGGTGTACTTTTAAGTTGGAACAATCGCACGGCTTTCTGGCCGCTTTTGCCATCACTTTGCTCTTGTCGTCCGCAAACTCAATGCCTTCTTCATCGTCCCTTCTGATCCCTGCCTGCCTCAGGTCGACATCAGCTCTGATTCTTCTGGTTGGGGCAGTTGTTCCAATCACCATTGGCGATGAAAGTAAGTGTTTAATCAAGTGATGATTCAATCTTTTACTGTCTATGGTCTGTCTTTTAATTTTTTAAACAGTTTTTGCAGAATCTTTTGAAGTTGACCGACCACCTATACACTGTATAGTGGCGGCGGAAAAAGATTACTCATACATGTGTTTTTTCCATCTAACTGTTGCCTCCGAAGCGTTTTTTTTTTCTTTCTTTTTACTCTTATGCATTTGGTAGAAATTAAAGCGCCAAATTGCGACGGAGCTTTCTAGAGGTGTCAGATTTTGACATTAATGATGTAAGAGGATCTTTTATTTCTACAGCATGGAGTTTTTCTAAAATCTCAAGAATGGAAATTTTTCACATGTACGAGTATGGGTAATCTTTTTCCGCCGCCAGTATACATATGTAATGTACTCGTAATAGGCCAATTTCTATTTTTACATGAAATAATTTTATTCGTTTGCGCGAAGTTCTTAACAATTAAATCTTCAGGGCACATTCATGAAGGACTTGACTTTTTGAACGCTGAGACAGGAATCATGATAGGATTGCAGTTCAGCCATTTTGGCACGCTCTTTGCGAGGGTCAATAGCTTTGGAATTTCATTGGGAGGCCAACTTTATTTTCTTTTGAGATTTTTTTAATTTGCTCCACCCAATTCGGCGAAGCAAACTCCAGCAATTCTGGGGAAATTAACCAAAACTGTTGCCGTGTTGGAAGCCGCCCTGTCACCCGTCGGATTGAACAGCATGATTTTGACATCACGTG
>JASGXE010005679.1:0-22020 GCA_030068105.1 Sinentomon sp. SZTP_YWyxl | reverse complement strand
GATTTACAATCAGCATAAATTAGCAGCTTCAGTTGGTGTAACTAACTTACGGGGTGTGATTTTCTTTTTTTGCCTGCCCTTTTTTCTTAATTAAAGCTAACCAAACCTGACCAAACCTCTACTCTCAATGCCTATTGATTGTTGCCAACCTGCTGGCAGGTGTCCGCCTGTTGCTTGTTGGCAACCTACGTACTGCTTTATAATCTATCCACCTGTGATGTTGGGAACATCATGAAGTTTTTTGTTTTTATATTGATCTGCATTCGTTTCTTCCATTTCTCCATTAAAACCCCTGTTGTCACCTCACATCTCTCATCCGTTGGCTCTGAATTTAGGCTCTCGATCTCCGCAATGAACACTTCCACTGTTTCAATCAGGAGAGTGGTGATGGAGGTCACTTCCACTACGACACTACTCCAGATAATGTGGAATATCAGGGATACTTCAACCTTGCCGATCGCATCTACCGGTTGGATCGGCCACAAATATCAACTTACGACTAAGGATAAGGATATCTTGTTTTTTTACACACTTAAAAATTAAAATAGATTCTGGTGGTTAAACAGTTAAAAATTAAAATAATCGTAGTGATTTTCTTAAAAAGCAACCAGCAGCACAGGTACTGTGCTGTGAATTGCCATGTCTCTTCTGATTTTCTGTGGGTCCAAGTACTCCAAGTGTGGGGCAGGGAAAGCGCAGTGGTTGGAATATTTTGAAGTTGCATGCATGTTACAGATTTGTTGTTCATTGGCTTGTGGGTGACCTTTGATGTCCATGGTCTCATTCGGCCTTGGGCGTTTGTCAGGCACGATACGTGCTGTCTTGGAAAAAAGCAGCATCTTTTAGAAAAATGTGCTTATCCTTCTCCCACCCCATGGGCAACACTAGCGCTGAGCATTTCTTGGTTCGTTTTTTTATCGGAAGATGAAAAACAAGTCTGCAGAATGAAACTGTTGCGTCATGTGTAAAGATTGTGTTCATGTGTCTCTTTTGCATAATTATTCTTACTGGGAATTATACAATTTGGCCTAATAAATTGATACTGATAAAGTTGCACTGGGGTGGGGGTCTGAAGTTCGTTACCTATTGACCTTCAGTGCCATTTTGATTGGTCAAACAAACGAGACCTGTTTTTTCGGGTGGCTATGTTGCCATTGTTGCTGAAATTATACGATTGCTCGTGTTTCATTTTTTCTATTGTGCTACCATTCACTAAACTTGTTGCAAGAATTGCTGCTTTGTGTGGTTTTTTTATAATGCTGGCTAAAGCATAGCATAATTATTGTGTTCAAATCCGGTGATTGATTCCATTCTGTTCTTTCCAAATAACGTGTACTGTGATATTTTTATGGAATTGATATTGATGAAATAATTATTATTGTTCGTAGCTTTTATGTATCATTTTGGGAAACAATGCCTCGAGTTCACGAACTTAGATGGCAGACTTACCACAGAGACATCGACTCCGGATTAATCCCAATCCGAGGTTGTGGATTAATTTTTTCTCCATTGAAGTAAATGGGGAAAATGTAATCCGGGACATTGGATTTACGTTAATGTGGAGATGATGTCCCCACGCTCACAATTTTTGAGTCTGAAATAGTTATTGCTTCCAACGCAAATTTTCCAGTATCTATGGTATGAAAAGGACAACAACACACCTACGTACAATGCAACACAGTGAACTGCATCCAATGCATGCCATCATTTTTGGCCTGCGGGATGGACAGTGGACACCTTGCATAGCTACCCACCATTTTTCTTTCCATGTGACGTTGTTGGCCCAATCTGTTCTGTTCATAATCTTATTGGGTAAGCCGTTTGATGTGCCTTGCCCTGCCGAATCTAGGAGATATCAGGTACTTTTACGGAGCTCATCAAAAGTCCTCGCACATAAAGTCTGTTCATTTTCAGAATGGTCCGCGCGCTTTTTGCAGTCAGGGATGTGCAAATTTGAGCAAAAATCAGGAATCGTGGACTTTGTGCCGGTGGCCTCATTTTTCGAAACTCTGTCAGTTTTCACTGAATCTTTTGCTAATTCCACTTTTCGGAGGTTTTTCAAGTTTCTGTGACCACGATCTGTTGGTTTGCTTGTCGTTCCGCTCCTGCTTTTGAAATGTGCACTTTTGGTGTGCAGCGCTGAACCGAAACTATTCGCCGGCCATCCCGTGGCAATTGGCACCGACCTGCAATGGCGTGAGGCCACATCTGCTGTTGTCACCATCAACCGGAAACCAGGCACACGTATTGATGTCTGGAAAATTTCAAAATCATGTTTGGGTTGCTTTTCCATCTGTGGTATGTTTTGTACAAGCAAACATGTGCCAAACGAAAATGAAAAAATCTTGCCGATGGGGAGACTCGAACCCACGAACTGCGGAACTGAAGCCCTGTGCCGTGCCACTGAGCCAGCGGCCCTTGCAGAAATTTCAGTTCCATAATCGCGCTTAAGTGATAAAGCTATGATGTTTCGGCAAAGAATGTTCGGCAATTTGGACACCTCTGTCATGCCCCCGCTCTCACCTTCGTTTTGCTGCAAATTTTGGCGCGGACCATTCTGAAAATGAACGTACTTTAGGCTATATTATAAAGTTCTGGTTAACACAGGTGCCATCTAATTTCAGCAGGGCTTGGTGCAACCTCATGCCTCACACGAGTGTCATGATGTTTTGCAGCGCATGCTGTCATTGATTCTAAATTGTGCCTGAGTTAATAATGAACTCCTATGTTCGAAGACTTTTGATGAGGAGTGTATAAAACAAGTGAAATTGAAATTTTTGTAAGACCAGTGGGTCCTTGCAGCTGGTGTTTCCTCTTTTTAGAAAGTAAAAGTTCATAATGGCCTCGAGTTGAGCCTGTTTTGGCCGAGGCCTTCCGGTGCACCTCTTGTTTATGCAAATGAACAGAACTTTAAAATGGTTTAAGATGAAAACGAAGCCACATGCAAAATCTTCAAGACAATATTTGCCTGGACGTGGACCCTATAAATGTTTTTCGGGTCCCCCCATGTCTCCATAATATCTACAGACCTTTAAATTTCTCGTATGTATGTGCTTTGGTTGACTCTTTATCCTAGGAAGGGGGATCCAAAAATAATGTAAGTTGGCACATTGTGGGGGAACCCTGCGTGCGATTTCAGTAATTTTTTGTTCACTTGAATATTGATCTTTGATAGACGTTTGAGCAAAAGAAGACCTGTGTTAGTCTCCTGATACTCACTGTACAAGTACTTGAATTTGATGTCTCGGGTTCTCTGAAGGAAAATCATGGATTTTGCAAATGAGACAAAACTAGTCTGAACAATGCAGTGGCATATCCCTGTCTTGAAAAACCAAAGTCCTCTCGCTTTGCAAGCAGCATATGGTGGCCAGTCGCCCTCATTTCCCAGTGTTGCCTGAAGAATTAAACAATCTTCCTGTGGTACAGGTGTTTCAAAAATTACCCTTGTGCTCTCCAGCAAAAAATTGGATTATGAACGAGCGAAATATTTATGGTGTACAAAAGTGGTTGCAGATGACAACGGAACGACAGTTGTTGATTTGGCCCAAAACATCCTTCTATCTACTGGTTTAATTTTAAACATCCTTGCATGAAAGAAATTTCCTAAAATCCACACCAGAATAGCTCAGACGGCTCTCAGAATCCATGAAAAATGAGCTCAATGAAAATTCGACATCACATAAAACCCAGAAAATTTAGGTCACCCAGCAAAAGAGAAAGATATTCTTGTGAGACATTCACAGGCACATCTGAGCTCAGCTGGTGCAGCTCTTTTCTTTTTCTAAATATCAAGCTGGTAATGGCATGACTGCATTTTTCCAACAGCCGACCCTTGTCAAAATCACCCAATTCAGAGGCAAAAGAGAGCCCACTTTTGAACAACGTGGGGCTTCAACCAGTTGCATGAGAAAGATGGAAATTTGCATCGATGTCAGGGAAGAATGCTTCTAGTGGTTTTTTCAAGTGTATTTAATCAAAGTTGTGCCCAAAGAAATTTAAGGAGCAACTTGCATTACTTTTGGATCCCCCTTCGTACTCCATTAAGCATCTTTATTTACAAAGTAACTTGTTACTCTTTGCAAAACCTGTGATTATGATGTTATAACGACTCATTTCATTGTGAAATTATGCTGAGATCGTTGTTTTCTAATTGGGTATTTGTGTTCATTGAAAGAAAATAAATAGTTTATTTCTTGCTTGATTACATTTTTTTTAAATATTTAATCATGATTGTTGAATTTTTTAAAAAGTGAATTAGCATTGTCATTAAAACGGGATTTATTATAACACCTAGTGCCTTGCCTTCTTTTAGCCAGCCATTCTTCTGGGAAGTTTTGAACAGGCTGACACTCAACAAAACCGCTGAACAGGTCTTCATTGACATTGATCTGAAGAGCTTCACCTGTCCATAAATCGCCTTGGACAAATAAAAGGGAGCTAAGTGATTGTTGAAAAATAATGGTTTCCAATTTGAAATACATAGGAATAGAAATTAAAGTTTTTTTCACTTAGCTCCCTTTGATTTGTCCAGGGCGAAATGGGCCAGTGTTCCCTTCACGGTCCAAATTTTGAGAAAGAAAATGGGCCATGTCACTAACTGCCGTAGCCCCTCAAGAAGCCACATGCCAAATGTGGCTCCAATCTACTTGGTAAATCAGCTGGATTCGCCTAGACAAAAAACATGGCTTCTCTTTTATCAATAGACTGCTCACTCTGAGAAAAAACTGCTACAGCAAAAGATCCTACAAAGTGCAGGTTGAGGAATGGGGTGACAGTGACGTCCAAATTGCATCTTTTCCTTCTGTGGATCTATGCGTTTTTCAATGAGCGTCCACATGGCCGATTTCTCTGCATGGCACCAGTCGTCTCAGATTGGCGAGTTGGAATCCCAATCTTCCGATTTATCGTTCTTGCAGTTCAAATCGCACCGGTTTGAATGTTTTCTCTTCAGTTTACAGTGTATTCGCATTGATGAAATGCATCAAGAAATACAAACCAAGAGAATTTTAAAAAATTTCAGCAGGTGTGGAAAATCATGATGGGTTTTTGTTGATGATCGAATTGGAATTGGAATTCACAAATATGGAAACATTGAGGAATTCAAGAGGAAGATACTGTGAACTAGTGTGAACGTTTCAATTAAGTCAGGCATATGTGCGTTTCACCTCTTTGCGCGATTCCGATTTTTCTCTCGAAGGGAAAATTATCGAGAATGATGTCAATGCCAAACAAAACTGATGATGGCTTCGCCGCATTCCTTCTCTCTAAAAAAGACTTACCGGTTGGCCGATTTTGCCGCCACATTGTACGTATGTCATCTCCGGCGACAATTTTATGTGGATGTGCAATGTTATTTTCCAAAAAAAATTGCGCATCCCTGCCAAAAAGAAGTATGTCGTTGATTCTGAGAATGAATAGACTGTGTGCAGTTTTGGAAAACCCTGACTAAAGTTCTCATTTGCTGCCGCACACGGTGGTGTGCAGTGCCAAACACCTCTGGTCCAGTTAGATTCGAGATTACTTCGGGGGACCACCCCAGAAATGCATAAATGCATCAAAATTGAATGAAAGGATTTTGTGCCATCAATGATCTGTCCATCATCCTGAAAATTTCATGATGTTATCTCAGTTGGAAGCTGGGATACAGCCTGAACGAAACGAGTCTTAGCGGCAAAGAACTATTTTTTAAGCAGGCGGATTTCTCCAGCTGCTGTTTGATACAAAGATTTGGTTATTTGAAGTCTCATCGTTCCACTTGGAGGAGCAGATTAGAGAAAATCAAATTCAGACGGATTCCTCCAAGTAAAAGAATCGAGCATAGACAATTCCTTGAATATTTCCTCCCCAAAATTGTTTCCATTTCTCAGGATAAACTGTTAGCTTTCAAATCAACAATGTTTGTTTATGGGGCAGGACCTTCAGATTGTTAAGAATTAACCAAAAATACATTATCTTTGATTGAAGGCCGTAATGCGGCGCCAACGTACTCGGCACCCGTCCTTGAAAATTTTCCCATTCAAGCTCACATGTGATTTCATGCAAAAAATATCTGCTGATTCCAGTGGCTGTGATCCATGTTTAGAAATTCCATATGGTTTGGAAGTTGCGGACTTATTGAATGTGAAGGCATCTCAATGAATTCTAATGCAATTCCATTTCTAATCTATCAGTAAGTAAATGTTATCGAAAATCGACGTTTGCATATTTTAAGAAAATCGGGTTTTACATAGCAATGCAGCAAGTTAGGCGGATGTTTTTAACTATTCCAACCAATTCAGGGCAATTTGTTTTACACAATTAACCAAAAATCCAATCTTCCAGGCAGCACGTAGGCTGAGATTTTGCATCAGAAACGTTTTTGGTGATGCCAGAATAAGTTTTATCATGTCGAAAAATCATGACTTCACAAAACCTGAAGGGGGGAAACCTTCGCACAAAAGTTTTTTTATTTGTCAACCGATTTTCTTCAAATTTTGCACTTGTTTTGGAGGTCATTTCAACTAAGAACTGTGCAAAATTTCACACCCTTAGTCTCATTCGTTTATCCTCTGTGGCCAATTTATATCTAAAAAGTAGGCTGAACTTTTGATCGCTGCAGCGCCTAAACCGTTGGAGCTGGTGACCTCCAGTGTGCACCAAAGTCACCAAAACTGAGCTAGAATTTGGCTAGAAAGGTCAACAACTTCACACCTAACTTCACATTTTCACCAGAATCAAAATAATATTTTATTGTGTCAAAAAGCGGAAACTTTTTGCTGCTATAATTTTAAAAAGCCTTTTCATCTTGGAAATACTACAAAATAGTCCGATTTTGACCATTCTAGTCAATTTGTGACACTTTTTACACAAGTATGCAAATTTTTAACCTTCTGTATTGTTCCCAAGCTGAGATATAGCATTCAAAAGTTTGCCGAACATGAAAAATCTAGTGTCCGTAATTTGTAAACTACACGGAATTTCAAAAAATGTGTGCACCACTGGAACCAGCACATTTTCGTGCACAAACAATAATAAAAACGTCTTTATTTTGAAATGCGAGGTTCAATTTAACAATTGATTTTCAACCTAACATTTGCACACAAACAAAGAAAGAAAAAATCAAGAAGTGGCAGAATACAAGCAAGTAATAAAGACTATGGATTCTTGAGCAAGTGGCTTCTCAAGTTGTTTGCGAAACTCAAAACAGTTTGGCTATTACGGATACATTTGTGAACATCACTCCATATCTTGCTGCACATATATGAGAAAGAGTTTTTAAACTGAACAGTCGAATGTGAAGGTATCACAAACAAGTCCTTATTCCTAGTGTCGTATGAATGACTGGGAAGTAATAATTTTTCAAACAGATAACCAGGAGTTTCCGACCGTTTGATTCTGAATATCAATGTGCCTGCCATAGTGAAGAAACATTCTCAACTCACCCGTGACAAAGTCCAATTCGTTTTTTAGCATATGATATGATCAAACTTCCGTATGTTGAAAATACTGTAAATCTTACACAGGAGTTGAGCACTCTGTCAAATTGCTTCCTCAGTGATGCACTTATATTTTCGCATAGACACTATCACAGTAATCTACAAGTGGCAATATCACTATCTTCACCAATTTAGATTGAATTTTGGTGGAAGACTTCGCCTAAAACGATAGAATGATCTCAATTTTAGATACACCGTTTTACACACTTGTGCAACGTGCACATCCCAACACAAATGCTGATCAAGATGGAGGCCTAAACTTTCAACTGACATTTCAAAGAAAGTGGAGGTTGTGTACAAATGTCAATTTTGGCAATTTCTGACTGAACCCACCTAAAAAAACCCAAAAATGTCATTTTTAGCCATTTTTGACTATCCGACGGTTCCCCCCTGAATTCACTCCGAACTATGATTTGTCATGTTCGGTAAACTTTCGAATGCCAGGTCTGAGCTTAGGAAGCATTCGAAAAAAAGGTTAAAATTTTGCATTTTTGCAAGAAAAAAGTGTTCTGTTTTCGCAGAATGGTCAAAATCGGTCTGCCTTGTTGTCATAACAAAGATACAATTGCATTTTCAAATTATGGTGGGAGAAATTTCCCAGGTTTTGATGAGAGTATTAATTTCATTCTGGAGCAAAAGTGAACTTTGGCACCAGTACCCTCACCTTCATGGCCAAATTCCAAGTCAATTTTGGTCACTTACAAAAAGGTTAAAACCAGAGTCCCCCAACTCGTAATGTTTTTGACGCTGCAGCAATCAAAAGTTTAGTCTACATTTTGATCATTATATTGCCACAGCTGTCGAACTGGTGACAATTGGACATGAAATTTTGCACAGATCTTGGTTAGCATAGCATAAAATAAGTGCAAAGTTTGCGTCAGATCGGTTGAAATAAAAACATTACACTATGGCCCCCCACCCGAAAAGAGAAGATGTAAAAATGGTGAAATGAAACATTTTATTGTGCCATTTGACAAAAGAAACATTATTAGATTATTATTACTGTGGTGTCAGAACTGTATTATTCCATAATTATTATGCTTAATAGGGGAAAAGTGTATTGGTTTTATTTTGCTAACAATAACAGGCCCAGGTGTCAAAACACCACAACTCAAAAATGGAAACGGGCAGCAGCTTCCGTTTACATTTGATCCATTGTATGGTTTTTTGTTGAGAAAAATGCAAGTCAGATCGGCTTTGTCAGCAAACGTAACAATTCATAAAATCTTTAATGATATAAATTGCATTCACTTAATTCAATTGGTAATGTTGATAAATATTCAAGCAAGTACTCTGTCAGAAATCATGTCAGGTTTGGCAATTTTTGACTTTTTTGTGTTTTTGCTTTTGGATAGGGACTTTTTCTCCAGATCTGACAGATGCAGAAAAGGGCCCTTGAACTTTGAAGCCAATGCAAATCGCCTGTCGTCAGCTTGGACTTATAAAGCTGGTCTGGGTGGAATAGTTGGCTTGTGTGATCCTGGTCCAGTTGCAGCTGGTGATGTGGATTTAAGCTGTTCTTGCATCCGATTCAACATACTCTGCATCTTGCGAATCTAGTTCAAAGAAGAGAAAATGATAATTTTTAGCACATCAGTTAAACAAGTGGTGGGTGGAAACTTGCATATGCGTACGATGTTAGGGTTTTACTCTCACTGGGTAGTCTTTTCATATTTATCTCCATATCAACGAGTCAAAGTCAATTTCGCACTCGCACATCAATTTCCAACTAACACGAGACTGCAGTTTCATCCGAAACGTAATGTAAGGGGATACATAACCTTCTTTTAGGTTCCTTCACACTTTTTTAGACACTTTCAATACATTGTAACAGAGGCCTTTTTCCACAAAATATTCCATGATAATAAAATCCATTTTATTTGGAATCCACCATAAAAAGTTTATCATAGTTTACATTTTTTAAACACAACCATTTAAATTTGACATAAATGCTTTTGGTGCATTTCTTCAGTGATCCCCGAGACACGATTCAGCCTATTTTCATGTATTTCATCCTCAATGCCCTCAGATTCTTTCCCCACCTTATTTTCTTAAATTTTGTCGACTTAATTTTGTGTGGAAATTTGATAAACCCGCCATGAAATATCTTTGAAAATCTTTTATTTGTAAGACAAAAATGGAACCATTTTCGACATTCCAGCGATGCTAATGGAGCTGAATTATTCTGCTCTGCAGAGTTTTTCGTTTTTTTTTTCTCGTCCAAGCTTGCGATCAGACTAGATGTTGCCAGATTTCTAGAAGAAATTAATTTGTTAACCACCTTTTGATATTTCCATTTCCAAAATTTTGCTGGCATAGAATTCATTATTAACTCGGATGCCATTTAGAATCAATGCCAGCAATCATGACACCTGTGTCAAACGGCTGAAGTTGCATCACAAGCCCTGTTCAAATTAAATGGCCCCCCTAGATATCAGCAAAACCTTTAAAATTTCTCTTGATCTTTTCGTCGACTCTTTAGAGTGTAGATAAAAATTTAGCAAAGTTTTCTGCATTTGCACCAGGTGCAAATGTAAGTTTGAACGTATCACAAGGGTTGTTGTGTGGAGAATCTTACAAGTGTTGTTATGTGCTGTTAATGTTGCCGTGTTAGGTGGCGGGCAATGTAGCCTCTCTTCGGCGAGCCACCTGCTGTGTGGTGTGGCTATCAGCCATGATGGCAGGTTGATGATGAATCTGTGTAAGCCTCTTGTTTCTTTATTCCTGCATATTCGCTTACCTGTTCATCTTTCTCCTGGAGTAGCCTCTCTGTTTCATCATCCATCTTATTGTTGCCCGATTCCCTCCTGCTCCGGCTAATTAAAATAGGGAAAAGGATAGAAACAGAAATTTAAGCTGAAAATTTCCAGGCTTAAGGGTAGCTGGAATGCAATGCAGCCCTGTTCACGATGAAAGGTTGATAAAAGATCATGGGAAATAGTTTAACATGGAAAGATTAAAGAAAGAGTTTTTGCCATTGACATGATGAATCGAAACCTTTGTACGAGTATCATTACCACTTCCCATTGGGCGATGTCACGTGAAATTGGGCAGGGTTTTCTGTTTTGCGTATGTAATGAATAGCACACGCTTTTGTTATGCTGTGATTGTACAGATTGGAATCTGAAATTTCTGACTTTTAACCTTTGTTGTAATGGGCACTGATATTTCTATTAAGCATTGATTTTTCTCCCAGTATCTCTCCCTGGGGGGTCAACATCAAGTGATTATGGCATGATAAGGTACACTTTTGCAATGATTTCTGTCTGTGCATCTGGTATACACATTGCGACTTAATTTCATTGTTTTTTCAACCCTTTATGAACATAATATTGAACATCATCGTTTCATAATGCTAATTATGATTTGTGACCATGAACATTTCCGAACATTATCCCGTGATCGTGAACATCGAACACTATCACATTATCTTTATGAGCAACCTTACAAATGTCACATGTGATGGGATCTGCTGGACTGGGCCATCATCCAGCATATGTTTATAACTGGATAACAATTCAAATTTTGACACGTTAAAATGGTGGGTACTTCATGTCAATTAGCTAATGCTGCTAACAACCAATTCAAAAAAAAAAAAAAAAAAAAATCGGAATCAAGAATGAGTCATTCCAGTTTCGGATTCAGGTCATTTCAAGGAAGCTCTGCTCCATTTCCTTTTTCTTTTTGTTCAGCTGATCCGCTGATGTTAACTTGGACAGGGTTCCCACAGTCAGGGAAAGTCAGGCGAGGTCAGGGAAAGTCAGGGAATCACATCAAAAGTCAGAGAAAGTCAGGGAAATGCTCAAAAATGTGCTAAAAGTCAGGGAAAGTCAGGGAAAAATTGTGAAGGATCAAAATATTTGTTAGATGCTGTGATGTTTTCCGAGCATTTTCTTGAAAACGTTTAAGTGAATGCCAATGGCTAACTGAGCAATAAAATGGTAAAGATAATTTGCTCTTGCATTTTGCAAAATCATTGCAATTTTGAACCTTTGTTGGTCTCAATGCAATTGGGATCTTGAGCCGGATGATGGGAAAGTCCTTTTGGAAATTTATTCATGACAATAAAAAGCCCCCAAATTCAGCGGGGTAAAATGCAGGCTATACGGCTCTATACCCACAGAGTGCCTATGTTCTTCGAAAAAGGTCAGCAGACAGTATGGATATGAAAAGCAAATTAAAAGCTTCTGCCAAGAATGAAGACTGTAGCAAGATGAAGAAACGGACATTGGACATAAAACAATTAGATGAAAGTAAGAAAATTTTAAAGATTGAGAGGGAACGGGAAGATGCCAAAATTGATATGGACATGAAACTCCTTCAGAAAACACGCTCAAAAATCGATTAAATTTGATTTATTGACGATTTCACGGTAACAGTTCCAAAGACATGTCTACATGTGGAGCAGAGGCTAAGTTCACGGACGTGATTTGCCGTCTCCTTTCGTTATTTCTTCATTAAAGCTAACCAAACGACCAAGCCTACCTGCCCCAACTGCCTATTGCTTACTGCCTGGCATCTGCCTGTTGCTCGCTGTAAACCTACTGCTTGCAGTGTAGCCTATATTGCCCGCAAATTACGTCCCTGAAGACGGCCTGGCAACTCCAAATGTAGACAGGTCTTTGGAACTGTAACCGATCTTAACCCTTAACCTCCTTTACGGAACTCAAAACTTCACCTGGAACTCACTCAAGGGGTGGTCCTCAAACCACACCATAAATGTCCGATAACAATGGAGGTTTCAGGGAGCTTTAGTGCCAATCATCCTCTTCCCTCTCCAACACAATGGTTTGCATTTTGTTGACTTTGTAGATGCTTTCCTCGTGGTCATGCAATATTATGGTCTGTTGGACAACCCCTGGGACTTTAAGAGTCGTAAAATTGGGTCATCCAAATTGGTGGACCAACGGATAATCGTGCATTTCTGGACTGTTCTGAACATATACTCCCCTTTCCTTTCTTGCCCAGGATTGTTTTTGCTATTTTGTGCAAAAAGTCTGATTTCAAGATTTTTTGTCTGCTGACTAAAGGATACTGCCTTGAGCGACCAGGTAGATAATGAATTTGTGATTGCGGATATATGTTACAACTTGCAAGCCCCAAGTTGAAGAGAATTTGCAATCAACAAAGTTTATTATCTGGTTAGTCCAATTAGATTCATTGTAGAATGTGGTGGAGAGGAGGTCCATTAGACTCCTGGGAGGGTAGGGGTTAAATAATTTTGCATTTTTTAACTTGTTTTTTTTTTTATCTGTGCAATGAATTTTTCCTTTGAAGTCATGTCTGAATGATCAGATTTTGGGAGATTTTTTAATTCATGTTTCCAATGAAGATTAATTTGCCTTGTTGACAATCGGCCTGGAGAACATATCTATTGAATATTGTTGCCTATGCAAATCTCAGTTGGAGAGACAAATTGAAAAAGTTGCTTGACAAAAACCTGATCATTATGACATGACTAAGATTGGCATGAAATGGCACTCCTGTTAGTTGGAGCAGAAATCAGACAGTTCATTTTTCTCCTGTTTATTCTGAATAACAAACATAAACCAAAATAAACAAGTAAAATCGTGAAATCTCGCGGATTGAGAATTGCTGTATGGGTGGTGGAGGCCATCACACTTGTTTATTTTAGTTTATTAGGTTGCCTATATTTGAAAGTGACACTTCTTTTTGGTCAGGGAAACGGATCAGCATGGTCAGGGAAATGGAATTCCAGAAAGTTCTGGGAACCCTGCTTGGAACTTGGTTCCACTCTTCTTTGGTACGAATAAAACAGAGCACATTTGTGTACTGTGGCACCTGCCCTTGCGACACATTACACACTAAATCCCCAAGGTTTACTTTCTTACCTCTCCGTCCCCGTCCTGCTTGTGGGCGGTGCCGTTGCTCCCAGCAGAATTGGCCCATTGCTGTCTCCGCCTCCTGTTCCTGGTGCGTTGGCCATCTGTTTGATACACATTGCCCTGTATGCTTCGTAATGGACCTCGTGTGTAATTTCTTTCAAATCTTGCATGTGGGTTGAGATCAGAATGGTTTTCAGTTTCAGAAATTCGCTGTGCTTTGGATTCTCAACTGTGCGGAATTAAAAAAAAACAACGATATCATCAAATTGGGCATTGTATCTAAACTCTTTCCTGGCTTTTTGGCGTGGTGAGAGCACTTTCCCAAACCAACCATTCATATTTCAACATGAAATGATTGAAAACACTGATATCTTAAACATATTTAAAAAGGTAAGAAGAAACGTACTTCACAGGCCAAAAATCTTGGAGGTGATTTGAATCCCGCGAGACATCTGACCATGTAAAAACGTCACAGGCGATCAAGGCAATGCAAATCGTAGATGTTCACTGCACTAATCTCTCAATACACCAATTTTCTGTGGCCATAAAACACTGAGTTAACATAACCACTGCAACAAACAATTCACCCTTTTCGAACGTTTAAAGTTCTGAACGTAAAAATGTTGTCCGTGTGGGCTCGCGTCTTTCAACATGAAAAATCTACGTAGGCGTATCCATATATTTTGAGAACTGATTCGGTGTTTGGATATCCTGCGTGCGATTTTGGAGATTTTTTGTCCACATATATTTCGAACCTTGTTCTATTGTTGTGCAAAAGGACAGCGGTATCAGGCTTTTGATACTCAGTGGATAAGCAATTGAATTCGATGTGTATTTTACTCTGATGACAAAAGTGCAGATTTTTCAAAAGAGACAAACTACGAGTATTCCACCAATTCACATTCATTTGTTTTGCAAAATACGCAACCCAAGCTCCGGCCATTTTGGATGTAGTCCACGGTGGCCGGTGTCCTTTGCTTGCCACCATTGTCGATCGAATTCCACAATACCCCTGAGGTACAGGGTGTTTCAAAGTGACCCTTGCTCACAAGCAAAAAAGTCGGTTTGTGAACGAGCAAAATTTTGATGGTATTCAGAGACAGTTGCAAATGATGACAGATCAACTGTTGTTAATGCTAGCCCTAACATCATTCTGCCTGCTAACGTAATTAAAGTGTTATTGTCCGAGAATACTTTTCGAAAATCCACACCAAAATTGCCCTGTCTGCTCGCAGAATCGATGAAACATGACCAAAGCGAACATTCAGTGACACAAAAAACATCTAGAAAATTTAGATATCCTACAGAGGAGAAACATCGTTCTCATGAGAAATTCACTGCGACATTCGTCTTCAGCTTCAACTTCTTATTTTTCTAAAAATCAAAGGGGGCAATAGCAAGATTGGAATTTTATGGCATCTGCTCTGCAGCAAAAAGTAGCAAATTCACAGTTTTATAAGAGCCCACTTCAGAACAACGTGGAGCTTCAACGAATTGCATTAAATGGTGGAATTTTGTACTGGTGTCAGGGAAGAGTCCCTCTAGTGATTTGAGGATGTGGTTTTGATCAGGATTACACACGTTGTATTTTGACAAGCAGTTCTCAAAATATCTGGATACGCCTACGTAAACAAGTTTTGAACAGATCAAAACAAAATCTGTCTTCACATGCCGTGGTGTTCCTTACTTCCTTCAACCAAAACTCTGGGGATATCAAAATTACAGGCCCTTTCCAGGTGCCTACTAATTATTGATTCGTAAAATCCTCTCAGACAAGGTTATTCTCTAGGTACATGTTTGATTGAATTGTTGCACTTGTAGTACCTTTTTGCGTTGCTCAACAAAATCTTGGTCATTTCTCTCCGTGCATCGGGGGTTACTTGAATGACCCGATTTCTAAAACGAAGCTGATCGCCGTTCGAAATTTACTGAATGCCGAAAGATGAAATCGCTGCTGAAGTAACCCGCGGCTACAAAAAAGATCACCGCTGAATTGTCGTTAATCGTCGTTTGTGGGACAGGACGAAAAAGTGCAGTTTATGGGGACAAAATTAAGAGAATCCTTGGGTCATAAGTTTGATCCTCGTTTACGTGTAAGAAATTGGCCAAATGTCAGGAAGTGTTTGCTCGTGGGAGTGAAGGCTGCCCTTGGTTCAACCAATGGAATTGGCAATCAAATGTGATTTGATTGGACTATTTTGAGGAGGTTGGCAGCAAACAGCGTTCCCTAACCTTCAACAATTCCCCAAGGATACTGTCTCCCTTTGATCTTCTTCCCGTCGACAGTCTCTATGATGGTGTTACTTGAAGCCACTGCAAATGGTATGCTCTCTTTGAGCTCTTTTTCCTGCTTCAGAAATTCCTGGTCCTCCTCCTCACTGTCATAATCTGGGAAGTGGTAGATCTAGAATGGGGGGAAAGAGAAACAGCGAGAGAGTGGGCACCTACGGCGTAGATCATCACCGTAGCGCTGCCTCGCCGAGGTAGTTATCGATTTTTAACCATTGAATAGCATTGACTGAAATGCCAACATCGTCCAACTAAAAGGAACGCAACATGCATGGAAAATGGCATCTCTCAAGAAATTCAGGGAACCTGGCCACGGGGAAAAAAATAGGGAACCTGCGAAACCTGCCACACTTTGGAAACACGTGCCAAGAAGCGTAAAGAGAATATGAGAGACGCTTCACTTCCGGGTTCTGAAAAGCATGACAAGTTGAGAATATTCTCTTGCGCTGCTTGAAACTAAAAGAAAATTCTTCCAGCAGTGGGTACAAATTGGCAGCAGTAATTCGATCAGTATAAAAGAAATTTTTTTCAGTGTGAAGTGGTTTTGCGCGGCGCCTGCTGAGGGCGATGAAAAATCAGTACACAATCGATGCAATCGTTGCTTTTCCTGGAACAAAGAGTGCGAGATCGGCAAAATTGGGACAAGTTCAAAGAAAATAGGCAGCGCCTGAACCCACACCCTGAAATTTTCTTACAAAAGCGCCTGTACACCTCATGAAATTTTCTTTCTGCGGCCGGAAATTTGCCTTTTTCCACGAAACATTTTTCCAGCTGGCCCTCCATGAATTCACTGAACTCTCCCCAAAACCATACAACTTTGTTGCATCAAAATCGCTTGCTGCGTGGAGTGGAATATGAAATGGTGGCTTCTCAAATAACAGCCAATCCCAACCAACCCAAACAGGGCATAATACCATTTCAATGCAATGACGTCTTCGTTGCAAACATGTGCCGAAGGTAAAACGGAGTTCAAGCTGAGGATCCATATTCGAACTCAAATTTCATCACTGTCCTGCATGCTGACCTTAATCTTGTTATCCTCAACATCCTGGAGAATTTTCATCTTCAATCTCTTGATCTCGTCTGCCGTCAAAGCGTCACACTTTGATATCACAGGAAGTATGTTGACTTTGTTGTGTAAACGACGCAGGAATTCGATGTCAAGCTGTCGGAGACTTTGAGTTGGAAAAAATTTTGAAAAATGATGTTCATGAGGTTCAAAAGGACCTTCAGTCCTTCAGTGTTTCGCTGGATCAATTATTGTGAAATTTAATGATTGTGGATGGGTGAACTCAGACTGCGGATTTAGGATTTGTCGAAAAAAAAGTTTTTATTCCATTGTTTCGAATGGAGCAGCAATGGCAAGCTGTATGAAGTCATTCATGATTTTGCGCTTGGATGTTCATCTTCCACTGCCAGTTGCTACGTCGAACAAATCCATCAACAACAGCCCTTACATTCCCTGCAACTCGATTTCGGACCATTGGACCAACCAAACTCAATATCCATGAAATAAATGACTGATGGAGCAAGTCGTGTTCGTATCTTTTGCGCAAGGCAGACAAATGCACAACCTGTCTGCTGCATTTTTGCCGATTAACCCTGAAACATATCGCCTGGATTTCGACAGGATGGTTTTCATTTGGCGACCTGATCAATTGAATTGCACAGATGTCCAAGGACAACACGAATTCACGGTTGGTATTGAAGAACGATGATTTTTTCGAAATGAGTGTAAAATCACGTTGCCCAGGGCGGAGGGGAGGCTATGCCTGGGGGCGTTGCGATGCGCTTGAAGTAACGCATCGCAAGGCGCAGTCGCCACAAACAAATGCGAAACCAGCGGCGGACAAAACTGCTTTCCCAACTGTTCCGCTGCACAAAATTCTTCAATAGCAGCATTTCTCTAAGATTTCGCTAATTTCCGTCTGATCATAAATTTCGTACGTAACAAGCTAACCCATGTCCGTATGGTGATACGAAGTAGATGCAGCAATTGACCCGATTGTCCTGAATGTTCTTGCGGTTAATTCCGTTTTCGTCCTGGAAATACTGTCGGAATTGATCGTCAATGTAGTTGACACAACTGCAGTAACTGTCGGTACAGTCCAATGCGTCACCGAAACCTGGTTTGTGGGTTGATAAGATAGAGATGTCACGAGAAAAAGATTGGCATACCTACTTTGCAATTTATGCACCTTTCTGGGCAACCTTCTGGGCACCTTTCTGAGCAAAACTTTTAGGTTTTGTTGACGGAACGTTCCTATCCTCCATCCCTCCCGTAAGGATCAATGCTTTCAGTCTTTTTTTATGCTGACTGATTTTTCAAGTGTTATGGTGTTGCCATTAGTTAGGCGATCTGGGTATAATGATTGTTGTGAATGGAAAATGAAAATGAGTCTTTATTCGGTCCAAGGCAAGTTACTTGTCGGAGGTTGAAGGACTCCTGAAACTTTTTCAAGTTAAATTGTGTCCCTATATCAGAGAAATCGCATTTCTACGCTATATTACACCTCTCTTTTGCATGCCAGAAGGAGGAAATTCCATCAGTCAATAAATGCTGTTTTTCTATTCTTTCGATTCCCAACACAATCGGACAATCCCATCCCATTGCCAACCATTGCACACAAAAAGTTGCACCGCGGCATCTCTTTCAAAATACGTTGCATGAAACTGCACCTGTCCAATCCCATAAACACCGCAATGTCCTGCTAGCTGCCGCTTGACCGTCGAGGAGTGCATGGCTGAAGATGAGTGAAGAAATGGAAAAGGCACTAACAGCTGGGTTTCCAGGCGAACCTTGAGAACCAGAAAAACCATGATTTCCAAATGTGGACTTTGAAACCTCGAGAACTTTGAATTCCAAAAAATCTTGAAAATACTCAATATTCGGGGCATTAGAACCCATTTTTGTCAGAAAGGTGTCGGCTTGCGAGGGACTCCTTCCCCAAACTCCCAGCCAGGCACTCAGACCCTTCTAACCTCGTTTGTGACACCACTGCGGTCCCTCTTTTGTGGCCTCACGCCCATCAGCATGCTGCCCAAGAAAGCCTGGAAAACTTCGAAAATGGTTCCAGAAAATCGCTGGGGACCCTGGCCCAAAATTGCTAGGATCGAAGATCCTAGCTCGCAATCGGAAAGAAACATTTGTCTGCATGCAAAAAAAGCGAAGGAACTTTCTGTAATGTCCCAATTGTTAGTTTATTAGCTAAATGTCTGAACTGTGTGTGTCGACCAACAGTCAGCTCATCTGACTCCTTTTTCTTCGAATTCCATTATCTTCCTATCGATTGTCATCGTTTTCTCGATTTTATCTGCTCGGAATTGATGCGAAATGGGAAAGGATTACAAAAGAAATGGACAAAATGGGTTTTCGATATAGGTATTTGGAAGCGCATAATTGCATGATTCTCAACCGTGAGCAAAATTGCGACTGTTTGGATTTTAACAAAAACTCCATGCTGCAGAAATTGAAGATCCTCTTTTAAAACCAAGGTCAAATTCTGACAGCTCCAGAAAGCTCTTTGAAATCTGGCGCTGTAATTTCTACCGCCTGCATAAGAGCAATGAGAAAGAAAAAAGTTTCGGAGGCAACAGTTAAATGGGCAAAACACATGTTTGAGTGCAATAATTCCGCCCCTGCTATTCGTGCGTTCAACAAACGCAACAGAGTATCGCAATGGAGCGGTGGGGATATGAAAACAAAATGGAAAGGAAACCGGAAGAGGATAACAGCGGAACTCGGTAATGCGGCACTCGGAAAACGGTAATTTAATAGGTAAACGGGATAAAAGTTTGAACCCCGCAATCCAGGGTGCATGGATTAGACTGAAGCACGGCAGCGCAGATTGCTTGGGCCGGAGAGGTCTGCACCAGGGATAATTTTCTCCGTGTATTTTGCTGAGGTTATCGGCAGTTTTTGATGACGATACGATGGAAAAATCATCACAGGCAATCTGACATTGATTTAAGTCAAGTCACGCCATCGGAGACAAAAAATGCGAAAAAATGCCCCTTGGATCACATGAATTGGAGACGGGCAGACTTTTTGGCAAACGTGACAACAAAACGTTTTTCACTAAACTTTCCAATAAGTACACAAAAATTGTGGAGCGATCAAAGTGCAAACATTTTTTGGAAACATTTGTATTTTCCAACAAACAAAGGTATTCAGCGATCAAACCAACCTTCGACGTTGAGTATCTTCTGTCCTTGTAGAGGTCGGTTAGGAAGAGGCTGTTGACAAGAGTCGATTTCCCAAGACCAGATTCGCCGGCGATCATCAAGGTGAACTCGAAACCTTTCTTGATCGATTTTCGGTGGATCTGCTCGGGAAGCGTTGCAAAGCCGATGTAATTGCGTTGTTCACCCTGAAAAAAAAAACGAGAATTTTGCTGCTCCATTCAATGAACACTTCATTGTCGGCGCTCGCCTGTGTTTTTTATGGGATTTGATCGCGAAAGTTCGGAACCGACAGTTTCAAATTTTCGGGCATGTTTTCTTCTGAACGCTCGAAGAAGTTTAAATTTTCGGACGTTTTCTCGGGAAGGTCAAATTCGGAAAGAATTTTCGGACATGACTTTCCTAAATTGCCTTCGAATCCAGTTTGGATAAAATTTCATTCGGAGAGCAGGTACCGAAAACATGAATCCGTTTTGCTCAAAGTTTCGGACATGTTTTCCCGGAAAGTTCTATGATCCACAGATCCAATTTTCAAACATCACCTTTCCATGAAATGGGTACCTTCGAATTTGGATAACTTTTCGGACTTTTCCCCGGAAATTTCGAATCTGGGTCAGATTTTCGAAAATGACTGTTTCATCCGGTTGGATCAATTTTAATCAAATTTCAATGATGCATAATTTTTACAAAGTGCGAGTAGGCCTACCTCAGTGAGAGTGTGTTTGGTTCAAATTTTCGCGAAAATTTCCAATCCGGATGGTATATTATTTTTCCAAAATAGCATGCTCTTTGGATATGCTCACGGAAAGATAGAATCTGGTAAGTTCCAATTTCGAATGTGATGTGTTCATCGGAAAGCTTGCCCCGAATCTGATATTGAACTCTGAAATTCGAAGCAATATGTGAATACAAGTTCGGTGCCTGATTGTTCAAATTGCGAAATGTAAAAAAACCCGCAGAAGCTGTCGCATCCGCGATAGGCGACAGATGTTCTGCACTGAACGTTACAGGTGTTGCGAAAGAGTTAGTTTGCAAACGAAGGTCGATGTTTTTGTTGCTGTCGAGCAGGTAAATTAAACGGACTTGAACTTTCCACATAGAATATCCTGCCTATAATCCTGCCAAAAGAACAAGTTTGCGAAGAAAAGTTCCACATCTCGACTCAGGTTGCACGCACCAACTGCCAAGAGTACCTGCGAGTAATGATAGCAGTATCCGGTGCATCGGTGTCATGGCCCATCGAAGGTTTTAAAACCCCGCTCACTGCTGTGGAATAAATAAGCAGTTCTGAATAAGGTCATGCCAAGATCGGTGGGTCTTACCACACGCGCGCAGTCAAATCCGTTGTGAATAACTTCAATATTAATTCTCATTTACATGAAAAACACATCTGCGATCTTTCTCTTGCACCCATTTTCCTGCTGGCAGTGATTCTCTTTAAATTTTGTTGTGAAATTTGATTAACTACTTTTTTATTCGCAGACATTTTAACACTTGGGACTTAAGTGGTGGGCAGTGTGTCCCCGCAAAAAGATGTGATGGCTGTCTGTACTATGCACCGCGTACCCCCTTCAATTTAATCCCCATCTGTTGCTGGTTGGTTTAATAATAATAATCGTCTTTATTTGGAAATGCGAGGTTCAATTTAACAATTGGTTTTCAACCTATTCACAAAGAAAAAAAAAACAAAACTGCAAGAACAAGCATCAAAATCAAGTATAAAAACTACACTTTCGACAGCAAGTGGGTTTTCAAATTATTTACAAAGCTCGTGACAGTTTGGCTACTTCTAATTCCAATGGGAATATCATTCCATACCTTGCCAGACATATATGAGAAAGAGTTGTATATGAGAACTGAACAGTCGAATGTGACGGTGTAATAAATATGTCCTTTCTCCTGCGGTGTCATACGAATGGTTAGGAAGAACTAATTTTTCAAAAAGATAACCAGGTGTTTCAGACTGTTTGATTTTAAAGATCATAGTGCCATAGTGAAGAAACTTTCTAAGCTCGCCTGTGACAAAGTCTAATTCGTTTTTTTGCACTGATATGATCAAACTTCCGCATGTTAAAAATAAATCTCACACAGGAGTTGAGCACTCGATCTAATCTCTTCCTCAGCAATGTGCTGATATTTGCATAGATACTATCACAGTAATCAAGAAGTGGCAAGATTAACGTCTTCACTAGTTTAGATTTAATATTTTTAGGAAGACTACGCTTAAA
>JASGXE010005678.1:0-22259 GCA_030068105.1 Sinentomon sp. SZTP_YWyxl | reverse complement strand
TGGAAGGCTTCGCTGCGCTCAGCCAATGAAGCATGAAGCGCCTGAAACACACCTGAAGAAATCTGCTAAATAACTTTCTTATCTTTGATCCTGAAGATATGAGGGAGACATTTTTGCACCATCAAGTCTCACCACTTTGCAGCAATCCCTTTTCGAATTGATCAAAACTTAAAATTCTCTGGATATCTTTTGCATGATCTCCTTAACTTGAGCGGCATCATTCTCGTTTCAATTTGGACAAGTGCCAAAACTCAGACACGGATATTTCTCTGACTTGAAGCATCATTTTTGCTGGAACATTATCCCTTCGGATTGATCGAACGGGAAGTGTCTGAGATATCCTCTTGCACTTCCGAGTCTGCTGCAGTCTCATTGCCTAGTAGCAAAATTGAATTGCGGTCAAACTTGAAATTGTCTTTTGCACATCGATGAAGTGCAAAGCGGAGTTGGGCTACGATTACGGGGCATTTTTCTCCATGCGAGCCCAAGTTGTGCAACAAAGTTCATGCCGAACCTTGATGTTTCCAAGTCTTCTTGCCGCATTCTCATTCGAATTGATGAAATATGAAATCCACACTGACATATGGTCAAGCTGGAGAAACGTTTGTGAGAAACAGGGTACCCGCAAAAGTCACCTCAAATTCAAATGTGTCCACATGATTCGTGGTGGTGATTCAGGGTGAGCAATTTTTTCACCATTTCATTAAAACAACAAATTGGCATTGTTTACGTCAACGGATTTAATTATTTTGTCAAAAGAGTCAACAACAATCACAAATAAAAAACATGATTACTCATTAAAATTTGACTAGATCTGTGCATGATTTTTGACACAATTGACTACAGGTTTTCGTGAATTTATGGCACAAAATTAGTGAAATATACACACATGTTTGTCTGTTGGGATCGACAACATCATTGTTAACACTGGGTTACTGATGGCGGGTTTCCCACAGCCAGGAAAATCCCACGCAACAAAGTCGCATACTGTGATCCAAAGGTTCCATTAAAATTGAAATCGAATGATTGAAATTTAAAAATGTTTTAAATAAGAAATAAATTCTCGAAAAATTTTTAATTATATAATTTTCTTTTTCATTTAAATTTCATTTGCTTCCCAGCTTATAGAAGTGACGAACTTCGTCAATTGTATACAATTGTAGGTATATTGTGGACGGTTGTATACAATTGTATACAATTATTGTATATTGTGTCAATTGTATATATTGTGCCAGCAGCACATGCCACATGTCTTTAGCCGGTTCCCATCAGAACTCCGAATTTCAGCAGCGTTGGTCCAGGATAGTATAGGGGAATCCCGGCAAAACGAGATGCATGGCAAAACGGGAAATCGTTATAAATTAAATTTACTGCCGCCATCTTCGAAATTGCGTGTTAATTATGCTGAAAACATGTTTTTTTTTAATTTTGTGATGCAAAATTGGCAAGGCAGTATAGGTACGAATATTTCGTTTCTGCTTTCGCAATTCATTGCGGATTTTTCGAAGAACTCTATGAATCTGGGACAAGCCAGCATCCTTTCGGATGTTTTAGCCACTAGCCAGCTTTTGAGCTCCAAACCTACGATGTTTCTTCTTCCTCCAGCTGACTCGAATTTGCAAGTTGGCGCAATCGGGCAAAATGGGATATGTTTTTAATTGTGTACCATTTTGCCCAGAGATCTCAACGTTTTCCTGAAAAGTGCTCGTGCATGGGTGTGAAATTGTTTTGGCTGGAATGTTAAGAACTGGACGATTCATTAAAATTCACTCTGCGCTCAGAGCTATATTTGTTAAAATCGACCAAAATTTGCGCATAACCGTAAGATTTGTTTGAACGTGTGCGGGCAGTGTGTGATTCAGGAACAAGTCTTTTGCACGTCATTGGAGAGATAATTTTTGCATGACTAGAAGGACCTATGGGGCAGTGAAATGCTGTCATGAATGTGCCGTGCCTGGCCATGGCTGCCGGAATTCTCTTAAGGGGATGCAGAGCCACAGAAACAATTCTGACTCCCATGATCCAAAGTTGCTTCTCGTATTCAGGGACCTTATTAAATTGGCTCACTTAAAATCCCGTGAACTTAAATGTTTAGTCCACCTTATTTTTCAAGTTTAAGGCCAGGTTAAGATTTTTTAAAGTCTTATCAAATTCGTCGCACTTAAATTGCCGTGAACTCAACCTCCACTTTCCAGAGTCGGCCGCCGTGGTGATACCATGTATGGTCATAAAATTCAGGTTTCAAAAATAATTAATATCTCGACACTCCCTGCGAGTTGTAAGCTGTAAATGGTCTCAAAATATCTCAAAAATTCGGCGCATGTTATTTTATAGTGGGGTCATTTTCGCTAGGATGACTCCTTCACTCTAAAAAAGGGCAGAGAAAAATCTCTGTTGAGGCTGCAGCAAGCAAAACCGCGATTGCAACAATGCCTCTGGCAACAAAGCTTCATAAATTTCACTTTTTCTCGCAGCGACGAAAGTCGGGTTCCCCCGAAAAACACAAAACCGCGGGACATTCACTGAAAATCAGACTATGTTTTTCTTTATTTAGAAAACGGCAAAATGGTTTAAATTTTACGCCAAAAACGCTAAAAATCGAATATGAAAAGCGAAAATGAGCCAATCGGAAGTGAAAACACACAACAAGGGGCAAATGGATTTCCCAACCAAGATTTCTGTTTCAGGTTTTCTCAGGGGTGGTGGGATTTTACGGCTGCCAGTCGGCTGGACTGGAGTAGGGACGTGGCCCTGTCGAGGCGTCTCATGGGCGGCACCCCCAGTAAATGGGGTGTGGTACGGAAACCCAGCGAGGTTCCAAAGAGCAAAGCTTCAGGCCATGAGAGCGGAGCGGCCTTCAGAAGCTTCGAAGAAAATTTGAAATATATAGGGTTCATTTTCAAACGGTGGGTGCAAAAACGTGTTCTTCTTGAGGCAAAAATTCCCACCAAAGCCAGCAATAAGGGCACATCACAATTGTGAAAATTAGTTTTGTGAAATTTTAATTTCTTCATGCACAACGCTATTACTTTTACATGGGCAGCATTCATCCATAGCTGTGCTAAATGTTGGCGCCAATGTGGGGACACGATTATACCGATGAGGCAGTCAGCTTGAATCGAAAAGCTACAAATACGGGAGCTTTTTGCATGCATGTGAAGTTGACCCACGGGTTACCGCCCACGACACCGATGGGCGGTAACCCGTGGGTAACATTCACACGCCTATAGGTGCAATCGTTATTGCCGGGTTATTGCTTTTGGAACTTTTGGTGGACCTGGTTCAAGTCTGTAGCCGTGGCCCTCAAATCACATGTTAAACGAAAAGTGTCTGAAGAGTTGCGAGTTTTGTTCATCTGAATGGTTGAGAAATGGGAAGAAAGTTCATCTGTCATTTGGAAAAATTTGGCTCCCAGATATCATGCCGAGCGCTTTAGGTACTGGTGCAGTCAGCTTATCTTACAACTTCCAGTTCCAATATCAGCAGTATGACTTTGGCATTGTTTTTGAAACAGATCAGTGCAATGGCGAAGCATGGCTGTCCCATTCGCAGTTTGTATTTATTTTTACTTTTTTAAAAAAATTGCTGTATCCTCATCTCATGAGAATGAGAAATGTCGCAACAGAAGTCAAAGTTCAGTTTGCCGCAAGCCAAAGGCAAAACATCACAGACATTAAAAAAATACAATAAATTCGCATAAATGCAAACGAACTGCAAATAACGCATTCTTGCTCAAATAAATTCAAAATAATTACTACCAAAAATATACATTGAATGTGCCAACAATGGAAATTTTGCAGCATTTGTATTTTAGTGGAGGTTAGGGGTGCCCTGTAGCGGCCTAAACCTCCACTAAACTTTTGCATTGGCATAGATGGCTGATCTGTCAAACTGAACTTAACGTTTCAGTGGAGGTTCAGTGCACTGGAAAGTTAAGTGCGGCAATTTGATAGCAGCCAGTGAACTCAACCTCCACTAAGTTGGGTTTTAGTTCACGGCGATCACTAAGTGAGCCAATTTAATAAGGTCCCAGGGGTCTTTGTTGTTCCATCATTCAATTTCAATATTCGAAAACTCACAAAAATTCTGATGTGGCTGGACGAAGAATTTAAAATTGGTAGGACAACCAGCAATATAAGCGGTACCTGTTAGCAGCCAAGTTTACAAACTTTGGTAAATCATCGGCCGTATTCCCCATTGCAACTAATCCTCAGGTTCGACTCAACAGCCAATTTAATAATGGATAAATTTGAGTTGCAAAAATTTGATATCAATGCAAAACGCATATTCCTTTTCCATTGTTGCATTGAGAGATGCATCCGTCTGTTGAATTGGCTCTTGAGTTGATCCTATGAGGGTGAGTTTCAATGTGGAATGCGGCCTCATGTCTTTTGAATAAAAAATTTCGATCGATTCGGTTCGATTCAAGTTTAAATGCGGCATCGGAATTTGGCGCCAGCGCAACGACGAACGACTGGTAGGTGTACATCTCTTTTCTATTCCTGACGATGCCTTCTTTTTTAGTATTCGTTGCAGCCTTGCTGCTTATCACTCCTGGGATCTTCAGGCATCCACACCTTGGCAATCATGTGACCTGACCGGTTATTTTCCTTTTCGCTGGACCACGACAACGAATGACAACCATCCAGCATGCCATACTCGTCTGAAAAATATTTGAAATACGTGATACGTACAATTTGTGATCAGGCTGGCCGCAAGTCACATAATTATTTTGGAATGTTATCAAAGGGTGTGCACATCGGAATGGTCGATTGTCTTTGGTCCCATCACAGGACGTCTTGTCTCCTCTTGGTCTTGTTGGCGGCTTTTTGGGGCAAGGAAACGCAATATTCCCAAATCATAATTGCATAGAACATGGCGAAAAATGGCCAAATTAAAAGAAAATGGAATATGGAATTTAAGCGTCTAGGAATGGCAGCTGGCCGACACAATAACATTCCATTCTCGAATGACACTCGGAAAGATGGAGTTAAAGCAGCAATATTCTTCTATGGTGAGCTGTCAGAAAATGTTGTTCCTGTGGAAGATTATAATCTTAGGAAATAGAAGCTTTCAATTTTCGTTTTTTTTTCACGAACCCTAATTCTAATTGACTGGAACAATCTTCCCTGCTCTCCCCTGCTCAACGAATTTGCTCAAAAATAAAAGTAAAATAATAAAAAATAAATAAATATAAAAATTGACTTCAACTTGGCCAGTGAAGCAATTTTTCAGACCCTGTCATCGTGTTACAGGTCTATCTTATTAGTTGGTTTGTTCTCTTCCGTTTTCTTGATTGTTATCGTTTTCGTCCTCCTGCCGTTTATGAATATTAATTAGTGCGATTTTTCTGCAACAGAGTGTATGTGTTGTGTGCATGAATGTTTCTGTTGATATCTGTTCCTTTGTAAATAACTCATTTGACATTTGCGAAAATATTAAGCAAATAAAATTAGGCCTAAATTGAAAGAAGAAAAAAAATTGAAGCTGCACTCTGGATCCTCTTATCAGGATGTGGTATATCGTATGGAAAAGGAAAGGCAAGGAATATGAAGGGTTCCATATTGGAGACGCATATTCAGTGTTAGCGCATATGGCACAGCGACAGATTTGAAAACAGTTGTTTGGCTGCAGCACTCCATTACGGATTTCGATGGACACCCTGAGGGATCGATGAAGGTTGGAGGGATCGACGGGAACGATTGCAAGTCATTTCGATATGTTTCGCTCGCTTCATATTAGGAAATGCGCGTGTATTTGCGAAAATGGTTACATCGAGTCCGAGATATTTCCGATAATTTAAAAACATGATCCACGCGGGCCTTTTTCTCCAGGGGTACCCATTTGAGCTGACATGGACCATGCCACTGAAGGAACTCAGCAGGGTTCGACGGGCAGTAGATACCTATGCTTCGATTACACGAGTTTTCTTTTGACGCAGGAATGCGCAAGTTTTGCCAAAATGGACAACATATGAATGAGAGTGGGTGTACAACAACGGCTAACGCAGCTCGTCATGTTTGCAGAGAAGTGTGATGAAACCAAAAAGCTGTATAATTTGTATAAAATCGTCATTGTCAGTTGCAATACCGTCTCATTACCACTTTGGCTCTAATGAAGAGCCCGGAAAAAGTTAAAGTTAGAATAAAATATCTGCACTCCACGAATTATGGAAATTTCCAAAACTACATCAAAACATTTTCCACGCTATGCCACATGTTTGAACCGTCCATTATTCGGCAATGATGATTCGCATCTGCTGACAATGATGCGCTGTTGAAGCGATGACATGAATAAAAAATGCGAACCCGTTGCCCCTTCAGGCAATGGTTGGAAGAGAAACACCAAAAGTATTCGGAAAAATCCGCAGTCATTCAAAACGGGCCAAAAGTACATAGATAAGGCAATTCCACGAAGTAAATTGAGTTCTTGCCGAAGAAATCTCTTTCCGACCCAACACTTAATCCTTGAACAAGAACCATAAAATCCACTTAAAGTCCTAAAAGGTAAAATTCACTGAAATCCTCCTTAACCTATACGTACCGAATAACCAAAACGGCTCGAAAAAAGTTTCCACACAGACCAAAACCTGCGCAAACCGACCCAGAATTAGGTTCGTCTGCGCAAAATCCAAACTCAAAACCCAAAATCAATTCAACCCCGTGCCATTATGCCTTCAATATGAGAAGAAGCGGAGACCTCCGGAGGTTGAGAATTTCCCTTTGCCTGAAAAATCTCTGCCCTCGCTTTTTCTTCAATTTTTGTGCTCCCCATTCCACATTCAATTCAGAAGCTGCAATCTGCATCAGCGCAAATTTGTCAAATTGCATACCCCTTGTTTTTTGCAGGGGCACTTTCTGAAGGCGGCGAAGAGAGGCGGTCGGCGGTTTCCAAGATTTGGTCGTTGCAAGCATCGATCTTTGCATGTTTGGGGCCGCGCAAGGCGGTCACAGCGGCCCGGGGCGCAGCCCACAGAGGGAGTTGTCGGCAAAAGGCCGCAGAGGGCGACGCCTCTCAGTGAGAGAACATGAGATTGTGAATTTTGCTGCAGGATGGGAACTGTTTTGTGATTTGGACTCAATGATTTGGTTGCAGGCATCCGGTTTCTCTTTTTGGAGATTTTTGCATTTTTGTAGGAGGAACTGCAGCTGTCAGAAATGAGGCATTGGGCCGATTTTTTAAACGAAGCCCAACTTTTAGGCCGCGGAGTCTTTTCGTTTTGTGTACAAAATTGCATTTGAAAAGAAAATAATCTGCGGCCAAAAAGATGGGCTTCGTTTAAAAAATCGGCCCAATTCTGGTTTGTTGGAAAACGAACTGATAAATACAGCAGCTTACCTCTTTTGTGCAGAAGAATCTTCTTCGGTTGTTCAACCTTCGGCGGTTTCCGTTGGCCAGGAACTTCATTCTCGGATCGTACCATTTCTGAGAGGAAACTGATGTAACCGATCGCAAGCTTCAAAGTGTCCACTTTCGAGAGTCTCTTTTCGTAGGGAAGCGTCGGTATGTGGCCCCTGAGTCCTTCGAATGCGTCGTTGATACTCTGCATTCGTTTGCGCTCTCGCATGTTTGCGGCTTGACGCTGATGAACTTGCTGTTGCGGACACTTCCTCCGTTTGCGCCTCGGCGACGCACCGCCAGGCTTCGAAGTGTCGCCGAAGCGCGACTGAAGTTCCTGGTCGCTGTGGCAACTGCCGCTGAACGGGGAGCCTGAATGCAGTCCGTCTGGGGTCAGTTCCCCGTGGGAGGATGAGGAGGTGTCCAGGAAGGCCTCCGCATCATCCGAGGAATCGTATTCCTCCTCGAGATCTTGAGGGAAGTAATGGTGTTGCGGAGCCATCAACATACCAGTGTGATTGGTGTACTGGTGGTGGTGATTGGGGTAAACGGAACCGTCGTGGTCACTGTGGATCCCCATGTTGAACATCATTTTTCTGTGTGGTCCGTCAAATTTGAAGGACTCGTATGTCTTATAAAATCGCTCTTTCGACAGATGTCAAGAACATGAATGTCTCACCGGAATTCAAGTCTATGTGGAGCTGCTTCATTTGTGAATTAAGTTCCATGAGAAATGTGTTGATGTGTTGAGGTTAAACCTGCCTCAAAAGTTATAGTAGAGTGCCTATAAATGAAAAAACTGTGAGACTTGAGAATGTGTATTATCATAAAATTAATGTCAGGTTATGGCAGTATGGGTTAGCTGAAGAAATAGCAGGTTAAGTAAGGTTGGGTTAAGGTTAAGTTAGCTTAAAAAAAAAAAAAAACAATCAATGAGCAAGAATAGGATAACTCGTCCAGCACATACGCAGGGCCACCTTTACCAACAGGCCCGCTAGACCCGGGCCTAAGGGCGAAATGGTCCTTGTGGCGAAAAAAATTGCAAATTGCAACACTTGCAACGAAAATACAATTTTTTTTTTTTTTAGTTTAATTTACAAAAAAAAATCAAAAAATTGAAGAAAATTCATAATTCAATTTTTTTTCGAAACAAGTAATTATTTTTGCAGTGTGTTCCAAATGGTGTTTTGTTTTATTCGGTTGTCATGTCGGCGTCTTTTTCAGTCACCGGTGGGGTGGGCAGCGTCCAGCGGTTGCTTTTTTGTCGTCCATCAAAAAAAAAAAGGTGACCGCATGGCGCTGTTGGAGGCGCTGGCGTTTGCCGGGCTGAGCGGCTGAGCCGACAGTTCCGCGGTTGGGGAGAACTGTGGGATCCCTTCCCTGCGATATGTGCAACCCCAACTCTGCTGTATGCGTCGTCCTCGTGCCCGGTGCCCAATTCGATTGATGGTGAAGCGGGCAGTGGTGGTGGGCATTGCACGTCCGTGGCCTTGTGCAGAAGCCTTGTGGATGGACTGGACACTTGTGGTGGGGATTCTGGGAGACTGCAGTTCTTCTTCTTCTTCTTCTTCTTTGGGTCTTATGGACAGATAGCCTTGGGCTGGTTCCGACCGTTCATGTTTTTGTTGTGTCGTCAGCCATGGTCCCGGCGAGGTACTGGCAAGTGTCACCTGAGAGTAGCTGCTCCAGCACCCACCGCTCCAGGCACCCAATCAAGGGTCCCGGCGAGGTACCGGCACACTCCCGAGGGCAATCGCAACAGCACCCACCGCTCCAGGTCCCAAGACCTCAGTCACAACTGCCGATACTGCCGGTATTATGGCACAGCCAACCCGCAGGAACCGACGTCGAGTATCGGCGGGTGATACCTGGCTTTCTGTGTTCATGTAACCTGCCAGGCCTCTGTCTTGGACCTGGAGCTAGGTGTTCTTTAACGTGCGTAGTGTGATGCTACACACGGGACCTCCTTCTTAAAGTCCCATCCGAAGGACTAACAGACTGGCCACTTAAGTCTGTCTTTCCGACCGAATTCACCATGCCTCGCCGAAGGAGGATGCACACACAAGTGCCATAGCAAATTTCATTTACCGTGCCTCGCCGAAGGAGGATGCACACACAAGTGCCACGGCAAATCTCGTGTCCCAGCTGGGATTCGAACCCGCAATCTTCAGATTACGAGTCCGACGCGCTAACCACTGCGCCACGAGGGTCGGACAATTGTTGAAATCTTTCATGGAGTTCGGACAGTTCGGTCGCTTTTGGCTTCCTTGCATTTTGTTTTGCATGTCAGCATGTCCTTGCCTCCAGTCAAACGGAATAGGCGAAAAATGGAGTGTGTTTGTTATTGCTCTTTTTTAAGTTTCGTTCACTTTTATTAGGAAATCGGAAACAACGGGACATTGCACTCATCTCAGTCATCTCTCGTAAAAAGAAAACAGGACATGGGGTGTCTGCAATGCAGTCTGCGTTAGCAGAGTAAAAATTAAGATGAGTACGAGGGGTCCCCAACTTTAGTACCTAGGCTAACTCACTTCTATAATTGACGATTTTGCCTCATTCAAATGCAGAAAGGTGCCATTGTAATTTTGTAAATGTTTGGTATGTTTGCGTTTTGTTTGATGTTTTCGTCATCGCATTATAATTTGTATAGCATTATAATTTGTATGGCCGCATCCAGGCAAGGGCCTAGCGTTTTTTTTGGCAACAATGCACTTTTTACAGGGAAAAAGTGCGTTATTTTTTAAAGAACAGCATTCTGAGCACCATTTGAGGTTCCATTTTTTCAAATTTTTTTCCCCTTCGGGGAGGGGGACACCCCCTCCCCGAACCCCTCCCCCGCCGTTGCGCTTCGCGCAACGCATCGTCGTTCAACTAATTTTTTGCCCCCCCCAAAATTCTGGTTACGGCGCTTATAGCCGCGTGGCATGGGGGCGAAAAATCTTACGGGCCTAGGGTGCACAGATGGCAAAAGATGGCCCTGCACATACGTGGTAAGGGGTTCGAAAGTGTTTCCATTTTCAGATGATGATAAGAAGCCGAATTCAGCTTGAAATGAAAGCGAGAAGCACCTGCATCCAGAAACCGGATTTCAAAAATTTGAACGCCTAATAAAATTTCTTAATTTCTTGTAAAGGCACCTGCTTTCTGCTCCAACAATGTCGCATTTTAGTTTTGTGTTGTGTTTTGCAAGGAAAAAAATGTTTAGAAGCAACAAGAACCATCATTTTATAGATTGATTTGTCTACTTTTCCAATCCAGTTTCCAGTTAAAGGTGAGACAAAAATGCGAGACGCAGCAACACGATTTTTATCATGTTATCCTGGATTGCCGCGAACGAAAAATGTAGACCACTTTTTTATCTCCAGGTCTGATGGCTATGAACTAGAGGACCAAAATGTAAACAGGTGCCTGTCAAAATGATGTTTATCAAATCGATCCTTGTGAACGCCAGTCTATAAAAGGATAACATAATTTTTCTCTGTTGGGCCGTTCAGATTAATAATGGCGTGATTGCGATACAAAACGCATGAAAGCCATGTAGGTATCGCGGGATACTGCGACAAACTCAGTGGCGAGTGAACAACGGCTTCACAATTTTGGTTTGGTACCTTACAGCACGAATACCTAACCACATGTAAACTGGACGAGTCCGCAAGTTTTTGTGACATTGGCAAAATTAGGTTAGATTGTAATAATAATTGTAATAATTGTAATTGTAATTCGTTTACGATATAAATGCAAACATGACAACGTGAATGGGAAATCAAAAAAGATCAGCAATAATTTACAGGCAAACATTTACAACATAAATTAATCAATGCACAGACTGTGTGACCGAGCCCGTAAAATTTTTGAGGATCACTGAGTCATTGGGGAGGGAATTCCACTCCCGAATTGTTCTGGGAGAGAAGGATTTAAAATGCGTATTGAGCTTCAAAATGGGTACAGTAAATTTGTATGGATGAGAACGGCTGTTAGTGAAAGGGTTGGCTTGTATTTCGTCCGGCTGAGAAAGAAGCAGCGAACCTCTAAGAATCTTTTTAAGTGTATAAAGCCGTCTCATCGATCTCCTCTGTTGGAGAGGCAAAAGACCTAATTCGTTAAGCATCCTTGTAACACTGGATGTGTACCCATAATCATTCATAATGAACCTAGCTGCACTTCTCTGTACCTTTTCGAGATTGTTGTAGGTCAGGTTCGGCCGTTATAGGACAGGAAAGGGCAGGCAAAAAGAATAGGGATTCCGGAATACGTTGGATCAGGTTAACTTAAATTAGATAAAACAATTAAGGAGCAAGAAAAGGAAAGCATTCGTCGAAGAGTCTGTTACTCAGGTGCAATGATTTTTTGCAAACGTTATCGACACTGATGGTAGGGCCTGTAGGCACCAATCGTGATTTAATTGCACTAACATTGTCAACATGGATCTCCAGATCCACGCGACACAACAGAACGCACGCACCCGCACAATCAAACATTTCCATCACATCAATGGCACACACTCCAAACAGTTCAAACAATCCTAAGTAGGTAAATTGGGTGGAAACAGACGAACGCCGTTTGCACTCGAAGAAGGTAAACAAATGAAACGTGGCCGAGCGTCGTCCACTAGGATACCTAAAACGTGTGCCAATTCGCATTGATACGGAGAATAGGAAACCCTAAAGAATCGATTTGTAAGCAAGATCCTAAAAATCCCAATGGGAGTATACGTCGCTCAAATCAGGAATTCTAACGGGGAATTAAGTGCCCTGAAGGTGACAATGCAGGCAGTACCCAGTTCTGAAAATTCTCCGACTGAAGCACCTCACTCGCTTACCCTTCAGCGGCATGTATTGCCTGCATCTCAAATTCTTTTCGCCTCTTCGTCCATCACCGTGCCCGAAAAGGCACGAAGTCGACGCGTAGCGACAACGTAGGCGCTAGGCTCCTAACCTCAGCGCTCTAAATGCAATTTAGGGTACACACCAATAGCATGGATTGGCGACCTACGTGAAGGCGGAGCTTGCGGGTGCAACTCAAGCCAATAGAGCGGAGCTAGGCTTTGCTTTTGTTGGAAGTTCTGGCTTGCAGCGAAGCAAGGGGTTTTCAGGGCGACAGGCGGGATTGAAACTGTACCCATATTCATCCGGCCCTTTATGACCTTTTCCTCTCTAGTTATACGATTCTAATTCACGTAGTCTAAATCCACCCACTTCAAGCTAATTTCTTTATTGGGATGTTTCTAGAGAGGAAAATGTCGCTGAAACACCATCAACGAATTCGCGTAAAAATAAACTGCAATTTTATGTCTTCCCAGCTTGATTTTTTGCACTTTCTTTCAACAAAGAAACACGTGACTCACTGATGTGGCCACAGATTGTGGGCCTACCTCTCCAGCGGTAGGTTTTCTTAATTTTTCAGCAATCACTGAAGGTGTGAATCTTGCTTGGTGAACAATCAGATTGTGAACCAGCTTGGTGAACAACGCGACATCTCAGTGGGCAGAAAATGTCTGCCAAAGGTTCAATTGTTTAATTGCAAAAGTTACCAGGCGAAAGAATTGGCACTGGTGTAAACGGAAAGAAATAACGAAGAAACACATTTACAAATCGCGGACATAGTCCAGAGTCAAAATTGGTCAAATATACAAAACGCAAACAAATAGAAGACGAAAAGGCCAACTAGGAGGAGGTTTTCAAGCGCCGTTCCATCCCAAGCAGATTTGAACTCTTCATGCCCAAAGTGAGAAACATTTGTGGTTTTCGATTGGCATGATGGGTACGGTCAGGGAACATGGCAAAATTTCATTTTTATTGCATCAGTTTGGCGGCAAGACCGGTCGGCCGTCGGCCTACATGAGAACAAGGAATCAAGGTGAATTTTCCGGGGGTCAGCATAACGGAAATCAGGCGACCGCTTGCACAGAGCATGATTCCCCGCCGGAAAATCTCTCCGGAAAATCGCTCACGAAGAACGGAACACGTCAAATTGCACCATTGCAATGACGGCAGGCGGCGGCAACGAGGGATGAAATTCATCATAACTTACCCGCAGGCAGGACAGGACAGGACAGTTGTTGTTGAAGCAGCTCAGCATTCGCCATGTGAAACTTTTGAAACTGTGATTCAGGGGTGAGGGTCAGTGCAGACTGCCGAGCACACTTTGTGAAAGCGCAGGATATGCGAGTTGGAAGAGGGAATGAATCCAGGATATACCATTAACAATTAATTGTACTTGCGTGCAAGCGAGTGGCGAACGCCTCCTGCTGCGGATGGGCATTTTATGCCGCAGGCAAAAGCATGGGCATTTTTATGCCAGGCTAGGTTTAGGTATTTGTTGCACAGGGTAGTTGAGAAATAAGAGACAACTGGAAGAAAATTAATGAAAAATCATCCCTACCTCGTGTACCTGTGCAATTCGTTTTAAAAACGAATTGCACAGCTTCACAAAGCGTGTACTTTTTAAATCTTCCGTGTCTCCTGTCGGTTCGATGCAGCTCTAAGACCAAACTTGGGGGGATGTTCAACCGGCGATGGGTAAATGGTCACGGTTTTAGGAGAGTTGTTCCCGGTTTCCAGGTTTACACAGGTTCAATTGGAGCTTACACCATTCAGGATAATCATGTCTATCGCCACGCCAACTATCGCAATATCTGCCCAATAAATTGCAGTACCTGTGCCGAATAAATTGCCGTGTGAAATGTTTCGTGTGTATCTTTCGAAATTGTCAATCAAATCAAAAAGCATCTGTGCGATCATGCACATTTTGTACCACTCTGTCTATCAGTCCAAATTGCGCAGAGCACAGGGTGGAGTACGGCACTGTTTATGTTAGATTGATAACCCCAAGCGCTTGCACTCACCTATTTAAAATTGGCTAGCCGATTTGGAACCTGTATAGGTTATATGAAACAGCTGGCCAAATCAAATTCGTTTCTAATAGGCCTATAGTTCATTACTGGAAGGAATTAGAGGGGCTAGTTGGAGAACCTTGCAGCAGGGGTTGTTCATCAGGATATGAGCTTACCAAGCAGGAACCCCAGTTGTCCTCAATCACACCACAATTTTCAGGAAATTACACTTCGAGAAGCGTTTTAAAAGCTCGTTGTTTTGAGAACAAACGTCTGGCAAATGCATAATTTATTGTACTCGGGAGTGTTGCATACAATTATTGTGAAGACTGAATGAGACCGCAGAGTGTGCGCAGGAACAGAAAGGGCATGAACGAGTCAGATTGCAACGGCAACGCATATCTTGGCAAGGATTTGTCTGTTTGAAACCTGCAGGTGTGTATCACAAACACCTGAAACGACAATCTTGGCCAAAAAGGCAATTGACCACTCATAGTTGCAGCATGTCTGTTTTCATGGAACGCATCAGATCATTGGAATCAAATTTTGGACGCCGTCATTTGAATGAGACAGGGACCTTCCAGTTGGAACGAACTTGTCATGACAAAGGCCATCTCATAACGATGATCTTTAACAAGTAAATCGTTTTGTACGAGTGCCTCCATTTTTGGTAAATGCCTGCAAAAATTAACGAAAGATTGTTGTGGTCCCATCCAGAGACCAGACAAATCCTCACAAAAGGAAGGTGAAAATCCTCGGCCATCGGCCTGGTCACACGATTGTACTATTATTATGTCTGCTTTTGAAGAAGTAAGTTTTTGAATTTTATTCATCATCTTTTTTTTTCTTTTCGGAAGTCTTTAAAAATAAAAAACGAAATTTAAAATTTTGGATCGACGATCTCGTCTACCAACGAAACGTACCTACTCACCCTCAGCTATTCCATGTGATATCCATATAATACGAGCTGGACAGCTGAGCTCATATGGACACCTGGATACCTCCGATGGATTCCCGTGGGATAGGTCAGATTAGGATCGGAAGGTTTGGTTGGAGGGGTAATGGGGTATCCAGTTGTTGCTGCAGGTATCCATCCAAATTTTATGGACCACCAAAAGTAAACCAGTTTAAAAAGCGGTATCATGGCCACCATCATGGAAAATTAGACCAGTGAACTAAATATGCCACACAGCCAAGACCTCAGGGTTCCACTTTTGAGTCAAACTGTTGAGTTGCGCTTACCGACCAAGAAAGACCATGCGAGGTTTTGTGTGAAAAAATTCCACAGAAATGATGTCAAGTTGTTCAGTTAACCGTATTTTCGATTCGATCGACCCCGTGCCGTACGGAGCGCATATGAACATGAAACTTCATTCCCAACAACTTCAATTTTACCCACGAGTAGCAGACAAACGTTACACAGTGCTGGGATGAGTGTTTCATATCAATCAACCAATTACGCTTAATTTGCCCTTTATAGTACAAATATAAAATAAAGAAGTTTATGAAGACAACAGTGTCGTCAGTGATAACATAAAAACACAAAACGCAAATGCAAAATCTGCAGGATGTCCAGAAGTGCTCTTGGCACTGTTGGACATCCTGCAATTTACCACTGCACGTTTCGAAACATATAACCATTTACCATTTTCGAGTTGACACTCAGTTGTTCCGTCAAGATTATGTTGTGCGAATTCTCGTATATCAAAGAATCCGCTTCAGATGACATTTTTTGCAAAACAATTCGAGCCCTGTCATTTTCAAAGAGAATAAAAAGAAGGGGGACTCAGGGCACTTCCCTGGGGCACTCTTGAGAGCTGAGACGAGGCTATAAACGCTTCTAGAGGAATACTGGCCGACAAAAACTGCACTTTTGTTGGCCAAATAAGACTTAGGTAACACAAATTCCAACAGAAATGGTGGAAAATACTGTTTTTGAAATTTCGAAATCAGCAGTGAATGGTCAACATAGTCGAAAGCTTTTGTTACATCAATAAAGACAGCGAGGGGAAGATGCTTTTCTCAAAATTGGATGAGATGTCAAAGACCAACGCAGTTTTGGGTCTCACGTGATTTTAAAATTTCGAAAACCGTGCTGTCTGTGATGAATAATGTTTGAGTTTAACAAAATCAGAAATTAGAATTGGCGAAGGCTTTCTCTGCACAATGTTACTTTTGCCTTCAGTCAGTTTATGAGCTTGTGCTTCAAAATCATGAGTTTTGGGGCCAGAATATGTTTCAACATTCAAGCTCTCGTTTTGCAGTTTTTGGCATAGGACCACTCGCTATTCCAACAAACACGGAACCCCTCCCACACGCATGACTTAATTCTGGACTGTTTTCCACAAACGGGACCAGTTTTTGTTTCGTTTCAGAACATTTAATCGCCTTTTATAATGCTCGGAAACATACATGTGTATTTTTGACAAATGGGATTTCAACCCAAAAACGAAAACTTCATGTCCAGATTATGATTGATCATCAACAAAAGTACCAATATCCTAGAATAATTTCGCGTTTAGCATGCGTATCTATTGTGGCGTGATGTTGGTTGCCCTTCCACAGCAGGAACACGACGAACGAAGCCCATTCACACCATGTGCACGCAGACACCCGGCGACGATTTAAATTTCCACAAAACAGGAAAAATAACGTGATCGCAGCTTTGGAGCGGTTGGTATAAAACATGGGGAAAACTGTTCGCGAAAAAAGCATCTGTTTTGGAAATACAGAGCCCGGTGATTTTGTTACGGAGACAGTGAGAGAATGGTTGTTAACATTAGGTAGTTATGCTGCAATGTTTTTGGCTCGGGTAAAACAATGGCGGGTTCAGCTCTTCTCGAAGGGGAGACACCGCGCTGCCGATTACGGGGTTTGAGGTAGCGCAAAGGGGTTCCAAGGGACAGGAAGGAACCCATATCCGAGAGGAAAATGTTCGAGTTCAGACATTTTGGGGCAAAACTAAGGCGATTCGTCCCAACGCATTCAGTATTTCGTTTATTCACCCTAAGTGGAAAATGTCCCGACTGAATTTCGGGGAAAAATTACCTTGCAGACGCTGAAGTTCTTCCTCTCTCGAACGATGACTGTCGGTGGAGAGATAATCTGCCTTTGGTATAATTTTACCCCGCAGTCATTTGAAAATGCTTTGTAAAAAGCACGCCGCCCATTGGAAAAAGCATCCTCGATTCCCATGAAACGATTGCAATTTCAAGAAAATCTAAATGCGCTCGCTGAGAACACCCTCGGGTGAAGCAGGATCTCTTCCCGAAAATTTATGTTTTGCTGAAAATCCAATATTTCCAGAGAGTGCCCCAATCTTTTAACCTTATTCTTTGAGGCCCCTTCACCACAGACTGGACGAGAGCAACTTAGATTAGTTGTATTTGAAGACCAGCTGAAACACCCTGTAAAATTTTAGAAAGCGATTCATTCCGCAAATATGAATGTTGTCCACACTGGAACCGAAACATGCAGAGAACAAAATTATTGCCGTGTTCTGAAGCGTAACCTGTTTTTTTTTTGTTCAGGGGGAGGGTTATCCGAGTCCTTTTCAACGCTTCCAGCCCTGCAGAAGGCGTCTGCGCTGGGGAGAAACGGGGCGTTCTGGCTCTGACCCTGAATTGTGCAACAAAGCCTGTTTTTGGCACAGTTTCGAGAGGAGCACAATGGCACAAAAGCACAAAGTCGAAAAATTCAACACCGACGGGTTTTGCTCTTTCCCCCCTTTTTTCTCTTTTGGCTTGGGCATTTTTGTGACTGGACAAGGAGCATCTTTCCATTCTTCTTTCCCCATTGCAACTCACCTCCAGGTTCAACTCAATGGACAGAATGTGTGTTGCGAAGCTTTTATTTCTGTGCACAACGCTTGTTCCTTATCCATTGGTGCGCAAGATGCATCCGTCTGTTGAATTGGCTATTGAATTGAACCTGGGGGGGTGAGATGCAATGGGGAACACGAACGATTGTGTCCGAGTTGTTTGGTCGGACGGCTCTGGAGACGAGGGGGTTGAATGAGGTTTGATTCCATGGCGTGCTGCATGCCAGTATGCTACTGAACGAACGAGAACAAAACTGCCATCTGAACCGGAACCGGGAAAGTGCCAGGTTTGACAAACTGCTCCAACCCTGCCGCCACAACTGCACTGCGCGGGCCCTTTTATCTATTGTTATCTAGACATTATTTAGCCCCTAGCAAACAAAATAGGATAATCAATTTTACATTTGCATCGGCGACAGGATGGGGATGGGCTAGGGTACTGCCCACCGGAGAGGGGGCAGTGCGGTCGGACTCGAATCCGAACAGACGACGAGATGTTTTACCGCCAGATCATCACCAGGAACAAAACTGGTGTGTGGCAACGGGAAGTGAATAAGTATATGCCGGAAAATGTCATTAAACGAGGACTGTATCGCTGACACAGGGTTCTCCGGTTTATTTCATATCAGTGTTACGAAGGTAATTGAGTGAGACTTCACCCATTTTTTCACGACTGAAAATTCAACATTTTTTGAGATGTCTGGACATTGGAACCTTCTTACAGAAACACCCATCAATTGCAGGGACATACATTATTGACATGTGGGCAGATGGCAAAATCTGGTTCTTGCGACACATGTAGTCACAAAAAACATTGTGCCAGCAAACCTACCAACACCGCAGACGTCCATTTATGGGCATCCATTTGTGGGTACATTATTGCTTTTGTGGCTGTACATTTATGGATTGAACAAATAAAGGATTCTGTCCTTTTTAAAATAGCTTCCGATTATGGATTCCTCCCAACCTTGAGCACCCGGACGCGTATTTTATTAATCTATACGAATTCGGCAATGTCCCGATTTGGCACTTGGACAAAAAAGCAAAATAAAGCTAACCTAACCTAACCTAACCAACCTAACCTACCCTAGCCTAGCCTAACTAACATATCCTAACCTTACCTAACCCATTTTCTACGTTCAGAGTGTTTTCTTGCCTTTTTTGTGGCTCGGGACTTTTACACGCGGTTAGATGGAAAAGTGCCAAATTCGTATAGATTAATCAAATACGCCACCCGGACCAAGGTAAATATGTAGAAACACAGGTAATTGCAAAGAAGACCATTTTTGGTCCGAGTGAGCATCATTCCAGCGCCCCATTCCAAATGATTTGAATGGTCCAACGTCCAACGATTTTCGAGGAAAACGTCCCACGTGCCTTTTTTCCCCAAAGTCCACGTGGAGACAAGTCGCCTTCTGCCCTTTCTGTGACTCTTTGAACAGGTGCAAGCCAACAGACACGAACAACATTTACTGGACACCTGTTTTCCTCAGAGGGCTTTTTTGCTGGAAGTAATGCAGAAGCAAAAAAATTGGTAAGTCCAGGGCAAAAAAACCTTGGCCGTAAACCTTAGGTTGGCCAGATGCACAATTGCAGAAAACTGCAGATGCAATGTGGGATTGACACTCGCACCATCCGGATGAAAAATTCACACGAAAAAAACTGAAAAACGAAAAAAAAATAAATTAAAAATAATAAAATAATTGAAAAAAATAAAAATAATGGAAACAAAAAAAAAATAAAACAGGTGACAATAAAAAATAATTTAAAACAAAATAAAATTATGAAAACTAAAAAAAAATTAATGAAACAATAAAAAATAATAGAACATTGGAAAAAAAAAATAAAAAAAAAAAAACATGAAAAAACACTCCACAAACCGGATGAAAAATTCACACAAAAATTACCATTTGTGGAAACGTCTCACGTAATGGTGAGACTTTCAGAGCGAGAAACTTTCGACTCGCCATTCTTAATCGACAATCGGTGATTCAGAACAACCATGATGGTAGCTGATCATGCCGCAGGTTGAAACGTTCTAAAGGTTTCGTGATCGATCACCCAAGGCGGAAAATTTGTTGGTGGTGTCAAATGCTCCTATATCCCCAGAAAGAAAAATATTTTATTATTTTTGTTCAAATGCAAAAAAGGCGAAGTTAGACTTCCTCCTATTCATCATCGATTGGCAAGAGGGTGCCCAACAAACTGTCAGGCAAGAAAATTTGCCAACAATGGCTGTCGACGAACTGTGAAGCACGGGCCTGGTGCGTAAACACAGAGTCCACCACAAAGGCCATCTGATTTCAACAGGGCTTGATGCAACTTCACGCCTTACACGAATGTCATGATGTGCAGGGCCTGACGCCATGTATTCCAAATGGCCCCTGGATTAAAAAATTGACATTCTGTTCGAATGTTCGAAAACTTGGTTAGAAGTGTACACTTCTTACCAAGTTTTCAAACAGAATGTCGATTTTTTTAACTCAGGGGCCATTTAGAATCCATGGCATCAGGCCCTGCACAACATCATGACATTCGTGTAAGGCGTGAAGTTGCATCAAACCCGGTTGAAATTAGATGGCCCTTATCAGCCGTAGACCTTAAATAATTTCGAGACCATGTACGAGGACTTTTGATGGAATCTGTAGTGTTGTCCAAGGTCAACGATGGCATTGTGATGCACCTTTCTCACGCAGGAGCCTCCTGCGACAGAAAGGCCAGGAGCTGAGGTGCGTCAGGATTCTGATAAATGCTTCAATATTAGACATTTGGTCCTCATTTGTCAGGTTCTGAGCCATCACATAAATTTGGCCATTGAATCAGATGTTGCAATGGAAAACGAAATTTTTCAACTGTTGCTCAAACGCAACCCAGACATTTGATTAGAACCTTTCTCTCCACAAGTCTTGCGATTGTGAGATTTCACATTCCCATCACCAATCATGGAGCCTGATATGTTGGTGAAGTTTGTTTGCATGGCCTGGTTGTTTTCACAGGCCTGGTTGTCTTCGCAGGCCTGGTTGTCTTCACAGACCACCGTGATTGAATGGAACCCGGAATGGTACCATGCTACCATGTGAGTCGAGGAGTAAAATTACCACCGAGGCTCACCGAATCTGCAATCTACTAGTACTCATAAATGGCAGTTTATCATTCAAATGTTGGAGTTATGAATACTTCGATCATCTGGAATCTTGTCGAGCTCTTTGATTCTAAGCATTCATCGATGATTGCTTCTTTCTCAGGGTCAGTGCCTTCACTTTGTTTGCAATGCACTTCCACGAAGCCATTAGTTAAAGCTGTGAGAGGACAGGCAGAACCACACATCAAAGACAAGTTAAAAAGTGACACACGAAGCAGGCTCTTTTCTCTTGGTTAAATCTGATGGTTGGTGAGGAGATGATGAGTCACAGGGCCATGCTGTGACTATGACCTTGCACAGCCCACGGGTATTCAGTGACTTTGCTCCACCACCACCTATGGCCATGGATTATCCATCACCTGTTTGGGTAGCTACGCAGGGGGTGGGAGTCTGGGAGTCATCAAACAAAATACCACAGTCAGGGATTCTGACATTTTCACAATGACGAAACATTTGTGGAGCCAGGAGGGGATTGTTCTGAAAATTTTGAAAGAAGTGGAGTCAAACTTTATGGTTCGCTTTCCCTAATCTTTTTTCAGCTTTTTGATATTGGGTGAAAAGCCATCTCAGGGGTCAAAGTGCTTCCAGAAAAAATAAAAGGAACATACGACCAAATCCTATTGAAAAATAGGACATCTAATTCCCAAAAAGGACAATTTTAAGATTTAAAATTCCCCGAATACAAAGAGGCAAGATGTTGACAACACCAACCACAGAGACTGCTGGGTTAGCAAGAATGTTTATGTCCTCTCCTTTGCTGTACTTTGCTGTCCACATATCGCAGATATTCTTTTGATGGCCTCAACTGATTAAAAAAAAAAAAAAAAAAAACTGAAGAAAATATAATCACATCCTATGCTTTTTCCAAAATCTTAGTAAATATTGAAACCTTGGCATTTTTGGACATTATGATTAATTGGCCTCTGAATTAATTGGAAATTGCATGTTGCAAAATTATGATAGCATGCACTGGTGCACAAGAGCACGTGTACATACACCAACAGAAAAATGCAGACAATTTGTGCCTACATCATTTTGCGTGGAATTTTGATGTTTTCTTGCAACTGACGCAGCGGCAGCGGTGGTGGAATATCATGTCAAATTGCTTTATTTAATTGAATCACAAT
>JASGXE010005677.1:0-22805 GCA_030068105.1 Sinentomon sp. SZTP_YWyxl | reverse complement strand
AATCAGCCATTTCAACCATCTTTTGTGATTTCTTTATTTCATTTAGTCAATTGAAAGGCAATTCTGGCAATTGTGAATGGGCGATTTTCCACGAAATTCATTGATTTCCACGAAATATCTCCTTTTTTCAAGATATACATGCGAAAACGTCATGTTTTTCCTTTTTTAACTACATATGTGGCAAGCATAGTGCACAAAAACATTTGAAAAATAAAGCTTTCTTTTGCTCTTTTCTCAGTCTCTTCTTCAGTTTATTTACATCATTTTTCCAATGTATTCGTATTGTACCTGCAAAATTCAAAGCAGACACATTGTAAAAATGACTGAAAATGTGTTTTTGACAGGTTCTTGCCTTTTTATTTCCACCGCCAAATAACGAAATTTTTAGACTCTTGAGCGAAATTTTCCAAAAATTATCACCATTTTCAATGTGCTCTACCCATGAGGTCACTGAAATAGAGAATGGCCTCCATGAAATCAATTTTGTTTCCTGTTTTGCAATGTTTCGTTTTCACATCGCCGGCTGAGGTGTCGTAAAATTCCACTCGAGATTGCTGTGAATAGCGGAAAAAGCGTTTGATGAATATTGACACATACGGCCGATTTCCAAAACGAGGATTAATCGGCAGATGGCTGCGGTCTGCGGATCGAGACTGATGAGCTGATTGACCACAAACATTTGGATTCACATTGACACTGCGAATGGCAAGGTCAACCACATCACCACTCGTTGATCCGTGGATCGCAGCGATCTGCCGATCGATCAATCTTCGTTTTGGAATTCGGCCGAAAATGCGGCTTCTTTCACAGGTCCACTAACATACCAGCTGCTTTCTCAGTTGCCGGAACTCTACAAAGCCCAACTTGAAAGCGAGCAGGTGTCCACGACAGACCAGGTGGCAACAAATGACGTCACCAACGACGAGCATGTTCCGGCAGCAGCAGGTGAAAACGCCAGTGGAACCATTGAAATGCAGACGACGCAAAGAATTCCACAATCAAATCACAACGGTGTGCAATTGCATCGTCTGGCAGCAGCTGGCGAGGAATCAGATTCATCGGGAATCACGGAGGGGCCGGAGGAGGTGGTCGATAATGATTACCAAGTGAGAGCAGCTGTTTTTCGACTTCAATCCTTCTTTTTATGGCATTCCCGATGTTGTAGTTTGAGTATCCAACTGATCATTGCACTAAATTCTGGGTGGTGTCACATGATCCTACTGCATATCCTGCCACCAGTGACACAATCTCAATATTTTTTCAAATCTTCGGCCTGCTGGGCTCGCAGACCGGTTTCTTATTGACCAGTTCAAGTCAAGCTGTAATCAGTGGGGTGGAGAACTTGGGGATAATGGTGTGTTTAGGTTTTCCCCTCACCTGTAGTTTCGCTGATTTTATCCTCATATTGGTGGGTTGAGTCAACATTTCGGATGCATTGCGCATCCAATGTCAAGATGACTTTATCACGGATGCATGATGTGTCCGAAATGCTGACTCAACTCGCCGATGTGGAGATGAAATCTACGAAACTACCCTGGTGCGCGTAAAAATACCTTAAAGTTTCTGATTTTTGATTCGATGATTTCGGATGATTTCTTTTTGATTCGATGATTTCTTTTTGATCAGATGATTTCGGATGAATTCTTTTTGATTTGATGATTTCGGATGATTTCTTTTTGATTGGATGATTTAGGATGATTTCTTTTTGATTCGATGATTTCGGATGATTTTTTTTGATTGGATGATTTCTTTTTGATTCGATGATTTCGGATGATTTCTTTTTGATTGGATGATTTCTTTTTGATTCGATGATTTCGGATGATTTCTTTTTGATTGGATGATTTCGGATGATTTCTTTTGGATTCGATGATTTCGGATGATTTCTTCTTGATTGGATGATTTCGGATGATTTCTTTTTGATTGGATGATTTCGGATGATTTCTTTTTGATTCGATGATTTCGGATGATTTCTTTTTGATTCGATGATTTCGGATGATTTCTTTTTGATTGGATGATTTCGGACGATTTCTTTTTGCTTCGATGATTTCGGATGATTTCTTTTTGATTGGATGATTTCGGATGATTTCTTTTTGATTGGATGATTTCCGATGATTTCTTTTCGATTGGATGATTTTGGATGATTTCTTTTTGATTGGACGATTTCGGATGATTTTTTTTTGATTTGGGTGATTTCGGATGATTTCTTTTTGATCGGATGATTTCGGATGATTTCTTTTTGATTCGATGATTTCGGATGATATTTTTGATTGGATGATTTCGGATTATTTCTTTTTGATTGGATGATTTCCGATGATTTCTTTTTGCTTCGATGATTTCGGATGATTTATTTTTGATTGGATGATTTCGGATGATTTCTTTTTGATTCGGTGATTTCGGATGATTTCGTCGCCCAAAAATCTCCCTCATGATTTCATCATGGGGGAGATTTTTTCACCAGAAAGTGTGTTGAGATGGCAAAAACAACCGTTTGTCGATTAAAATAATGGGTTGTTGAAGTGCGTACATGTGAACATATGGCGTGTAATCGGACAGAAGCTGGGGTGTTAATCGCCAAATTAGATACATTTAACAAAATTCCGCTTGATAATGTCAGGGTTGCCAGGTGAACTTTGCGACGACCGGAAAAAAACCTGATTCTAATCCAAATATGGACCTTGAATCCAAAAAAAACCCATTGAATTTGGTGATTTTTTGCAAAACCTTCAAAATGATCATCCGACTGCATTCTCTTGCTGGTTAGCTCTGGCTCTTGAGGAACTCTCAGTCTATTGGAACTCCACAGGGGGTGCCAACCCAACCCTTTTCGAGCACATGATCAGTGGGGTGTTCATGGGCGCCGCTTTCTGATGCTTGCGAAAGCTTGTAAACCCTTGGCAGGGTTCTCACAGTTAGGGAAGGTCAGGGAATCACATCAAAAGTCAGGTAAAGCAGGGAATTGCTCAAAAATGTGCCAAGAGTCAGGGAAAATCAGGGATCATATAGACCTCCGGGAGCCTTGAAATGAGTGAGAAGCAAAATTGTGAGGCCAAAATGTACGCACAAAGTTTCTACGGATTTTGACGGATTTCGGCGGATTTTGACAATTGGCAGGACATTTAATTTTGGTAAGGGAGAAAAATGGATTAGAAAGTCAGGGAAATGGATTGGCAAAAGTCCGGGGAAATGCAATTCAAAAAAGTTGCATGAAAATTCGGCCAAATCCCATTTCGGAGGACAATATCAATTCAGCCACAATCCCACAATTTGGCTATTTGGCACAACTGGCTTGGCTTGCTCACAGGGCCTCCCACTGACAGATCTTCAGGGGGAGCACTGCCACCCAGCACAAGCCAATTCTGACCGAAGCTTTATTCGATTTCGATGACTACCTAGCTTCATGTTATTTGACATCGTTAAATTGCTTTCTTTTCCCTACCTCAGTCAGAAGATGACAATGATGATGACATCAGTGCGAGCAGTGTGATTGCCCATAATCAATCGGTACTTGACAAGGTACCAAAGTCGTTGACTGACAATTGGCAGAGATGCAAGGTTAGAGAATCGCAAAGTGAATACCAACTTACGATTTGAATTGATTCGAATTGATTTTATTTGAATTGATTTGAGTTGTTCTGTGCCCTTGCCGAAACCATTGGTTTGGCCATCGATTGGAAAAGTGATGAGTCTGAGAAAGATTGAAATTTTCATGAAAATAAAAAATTGCATTTAAGAGCATTCCGTGGGAAAACCAGCATCAAACCTTGTCAACATTCGAACTGAGGGTATTGAGCAAAGCCAGAACCAAACACTACAATCTCTGCTCTGACAAAACTGCCCCTCTGCAAAACGCCAGAATGCACAGCTCAGCAATGCAATGATACAAAAGCAAGTGGTATGGTTGATCAAATTTTCAATATTATTTCCCGACAGGAGGAATCATAATCTGTTCTTTTTGTGGTTGATCCGGTCCCAGGAATTGCGGACTCGTCTTTCCACCACAGCAGGCTCCCTCTCATGTGGCAACTGATGAAGTGTGAGGGGGACAGACAGAAACGAAGTTGTGATTTCTGGAAAGTGTTTGATCAACCATACCACTGAACACTTGATACGTCTTTCCACCACAGCAGGCTCCCTCTCGTGTGGCAACTGATGAAGTGTGAGGGGGACAGACAGAAACGAAGTTGTGATTTCTGGAAAGTGTTTGATCAACCATACCACTGAACTGGTGGATTTTCTTCATTTTTGAACTCTGCTCCCTTCAAAATGAGGGGTAGAGTTTTGTGCCTCACGGTGGACATGGATTTTGGGGTGACACCAAAAAGTGATCGCTCTTGGCCTGATTAACTTGGGTTGATTCCAGGCACATCACTGGGGCTTGTCACAGAAGAAGAAAGCAAGACAGTTGCTGAATAACTGCATCAAGAAGTGTGAGTGATGAATGAACAAGTTCCTCAAGTTAATTTTCATTTAAAATAACTCTGGTAGATGGCAGCACATATCAGTTTTTGTTTGTGAAGCTAATCAATTGCTCGCTTTGTGTTACTTTGCTGAATTTTTGCAATTTAATGCAATTATTCTTCATACCTGCAGCCTCCTTATTTTCTCTGTTCTGTTTGAGCCTGAATTCAGCTGTGCCATAACTTATTGGCACTCGGTTAAAAGTTAAAGCAAGTCAATTTGTTTCCATACTTTAAAATTGGGAATCTTTTAGCACCATTAAATACGAAGAATGTTTGGCTCGGAGGCGTTAGCCTCTGATAAAGGAGTTAAAACTTGCATCACTTGCATGTCTGAAGAATGTTGTTGTTTGACCACGAATCCCTGGAATTGCCAAAAGCCCGTGGATTTACCCAATGCCCCTGAACAGTGTTCCAGACTGCAGCGCCCAGTGTCTGGCAGAGTAAATGATGAATTGCATGTGTGAAGACCGCATTGGAGTAGTAAACAAAGGTGGCACTTACTCCACTGCCAGTCATGTACTGCTGCTTTGCGACGCAAAGGGCCCCGCATTTTCAAAGTCCCCTCTTCCGGTCTTGAATTTTGTTCAAAACCGAATGGCCAGCAAACAGTGTTGCAAAGTTGAAATAAAATAAATTGCGGGTTTTCAATTTTTTCTCGTCATGGTCCAAAAGCGCTTCCTCACCGAGGAATTTTCCGCTCCTTGTCGGGCCAAGCACAAACCTTTCCTGGCTTTTGAACTAAAGCATGAATATGCTGGCCTTCTTAACATTCGACTCTTTGGTATGGTCTCTGCTTGGTAGCAGCAAGCAGAAGCTTGGTGGCAGAGCTTCGTGAATGATTTCGTAAAAGAGGGTTCCTTGAAGGGCTCTCTTCCAAATCCTCGCTTTTTTGCACCCGCAGCTTCTTCTTGGGGCTGCAAGGAGGGGGTTTTTATCTGGTCCGAAAGGATCGGGTTTTCCCCCTACCCTACCTCTACCTCCAGGGCGACGCTTTATGCGATCGACCAACCCTGGATCCCAGCTTCGGCTGGAACAAATAAAAAAAAAACCAACAATCGAGAATCTGCACCAAATTTATGGTGGGAACTGGGAACCTTCAGGCAGCACCGCCCTGACCGTACGGTCAAAGCGGCATTTTCGCAGGGTGCCAAATTGTTACAGAGCTAGAAAAATCTTATTTTGTGATAATTTGATTCTGCACCATATGCTCAGCTACCTGCGTATTTTTCGGCCAATGTCTGAACAAAATAATAAAAGACATTATATCCTTTATTTTCTGTCTGACATTCCATTCTGAATCATGGCATCAAAAGCAGCAGTTCTGTGAGATAGGACTTGTATCCTGCATAATGGGATACTGACCCAGCATATTTGGCATTGCAGTACATGAATTGAGGCCATTTTGGATCGACGGAGTAGATTCGGAGAGGACGATTCGGCCCCCCTGGTCTGGAGCCTTTTTCGAGGCAGACGACACAGTGTTCTCTGCCACCAGAGGAAGAGACGCTCTGTCGTCTTTCTCGAAAAAGTCTGCAGGCCAGGGGCCGAAACATCGTCTCTTTATCTACTCGGCTCGGTCGATCCGAAAATGGCCTCTATTCAGATAATTACTGACAGCGTTTGTAAAATGGATTGTAGCGCCAGACAAAACTTGATATTTGGCATCTGCACTGAATAAAGCGCATCCGTTCTGTCATGCATCACGCGACATGCAGCAGCACAACAGTGGAGGAAAAAGGGCCAAAGCCGACGAACAGCAAGGTGAACATTGCTCAAAGGAGAGAAACGGCAAATTGCAGACCAGGTGTTGCTTGCTTGTTTTCTTCCAAACTTGACATTATTTTGACGTCAGCGCAACAGCCGAGGGGCGCTTGAAGCACCGGTGGCCGCTTTGCATCCACAGTGGTGTCATGCAGCAGCAAAAAACAGGTTAACTAAAAAATGAGAAGGGTCCTAGTCTGTTTGTCCAACTTGGGTGTTCTTCAGCTCTCTGGGAATAAAATTGTTCGGAAGCTTGCGGAGGGCATTTTAACAGGAAAAAAGGCTGATAACGTCCGGTAAAAAATAACAACATGGAGAAAAATCTGACTGGATCGATTTCGACGTCTTTAACAGCATCCTCCTCAACAACAACTGATTATCGTGCATCTGTCGTCTGCTAGGTTGGCACCAGTCAATCTTATTATGTCAGGCTAACGGGCGGTGAATCTTATCGGAGGGGAAAATTACCCGTATTTATCTTTGAAGAACCTTAATCTATTGGGGCACCACTGTAACCCCTGTAAATCGTCTTGTGTTGCTGGTAACCTCCGGTTCATTAAAACAAGAACAAAAAACTTGCTGGATCGATTTCAAAGTCTGTTGTAACGGCATCCTCCTCAACAGCAACTGAACATCGTGCATCTGTCGTCTGCTAGGTGGGCTTTCAGGCGTCAAAATTAACGGGCGGGGAATCTTATCGGAGGGGAAAATTACCCATATTTATGTTTGAAGAACCTTTTTCCACCGGGGTGCCACCGTGACCCCTGTTAATCGTGCTGTGTTTGTGGGGATTGTTTAATTTGTGGTCGATCTTGCTGGCGAATTCGACGTTCGATGAGAGTCTGAACTGTTCAGAAGTCTGAACTGCAATGATCACGTAATGTGATCTCCCACTGGACCTCATCTTCCACGTGATCTCATTCTGATCTATACTATCATCACTATTTTTCAGGTTCAGGATGATAGCTCCGCCTCTGAACGTGCGAACGCAAGGCACTTCCTGTCCGCATTGAAACGGATCTTGCCGACTCTGCTGTCCGTTCGTTCGTCGATCGAAATTGACCAACACCTTCAGGAATTTGCTTCGTCTTACTGCTCAGGTTTGTAAGAATATTATCCTCATTTAAGGATTCATTAAAGATTATTCAAGATTGTTTTTGATTATGGCTAACCAAATTGGTGTCTTTCTTCCGTTTTTGTCGGATTCCTCGTCAGCTCAGTCAATGTGAGATCTTTTACCGAGTACCTGCCTCAGCCTTACTGGTGGTTATTGACAAAGAGGGTCAGATCACTGGCTAAGAATGACTGCTGGCGGAGGCTAAATCTTGCCCAACTTCTAAAAACTGGGTGAGTTTCAGGTCGGAGTTCATTCATGATAAATTCTCATTTTGTTCTTCGACAGCAACGGTCTGGAAAAGAAAGGCACTTGAACGAGTTTCCAACTTCCAGATGATGGGTGCGCTGCTATCTTTTTGGTGTTTGGCTTGTGTGCTGTTGTGTCCATCATTTATTTATTTTATTTATTTTATTTATTTATTTATTGTCATTCATTGAAAATACATAATGATGAACTACAATATGAAATCACCAGGAGGGTCAGAGTTGCTATGAAGAAACCGTAACAGACCCCCCTATTAATACAATTCAGAATAAGAACAAATTAGGAAAAGTGCATCGAAGGTTTTGTGGGCTCCCTTGCCCACAAAGGATGGTTTAAGGGTAACTAAACATATGCCCCACTTGTATTTTGTGTTTATAACCTTTGATTTTTTCCATTCCCCTTTTACTGGTGAAGAGAAAAGATATTTGTAAAAAAGGAACTGTAAGCATTCCTTCCCAGAACCAAAAGCGAATGTCTCAAGCCAAAGATTTTCGATTGGATGCGCCAGGATGTGCTAATCGGATCGCAGCAAGTGTGAACAGTTCTTTTGCGCTGACATCAAGCTTCTCGACTGGATGTGCCAGGACCTTTGCCCACTTAAAAAAAAACTTCAGATTGAGCACCACTGAATGAAGTGTAGAAACTTGCAGGGCTTCTAAAGCTGCGCCTGAAAGGGTGAGTTCGGCAGATTCCTCTCCACAGATACTCGTGATTTGTTACACTCCTCTCAGCATCGTGCAGATTTTGCCAAATATCCAATTTTCTCAATACCTACTGGTATTTTTTCTGCTTCCTCTCGCAGGTTTCTATAGCAAAGCCAGCAAGGATTCTTCCAAGAATGCGCCGAATGAGTCCTCTGGCAGTGGAGAAGGAGGGGGGTGCATTCCAGTCATCAACGCTGACGGCATCTATTTGGCCATCTATGCTTCACTTTTGTTGAATTTCAACCTCGTCCAAGATGGTTTCTACGAGGACAACACAAAACCTGTTTTGTGCACGGAGGTTTGCATATTTTCTTTCTTGTTCGTTCCTTTGTTTTGCTCTTCTTTGTGGGAAGGGCACGTCGTCACTTATACTGTGATTACTTGATACTTATATTGTACTTGACTTATACTCATGCTTGTTCTACGTCACTGACACTGTGACCTCACTTATACTGTGAAAAACTCCCTTATGCCGCCAAGAAGATTCATGAAATACAACTGTACGCCGATGATATCATCCTCTCACTGGATGCCGATGACATCATCCTCTCACTGGATGCCGACTTAATCTATACCAAGGTCCCAGCAAATGATGCCTGTGACATATCCTCTCCGGCAAGCTCCTCACACTACACACACCTCAGCTTACGGACTGAAGACATGTCTCTCGGGCTCAATTCAAACTCCGTTCTCATGTCCCCTTCTGATGATATGATTTGTCGTATCAGAGTGTTGTAATGTTGCTGATGTTCACGATTTTCGAGGGAGGGAGGCCATTTTTGGGGAATGAGCTGGGCACCGACCCAGTCTGGGGTCGGGGTTGCGGAGCCCCTGGAAATTGGGTCTGTGGTGGAGCACCCGCGGGGTTCCAAGGTGCAGAGACCCTGGTAGGTGTCTGGGGGCAGAAACCCAGAAGCAAACAAATTTTGAAATTCGGGATTCATTTTGGTATCAATATTCATGTTCCTGAGGCCAAATTTCCCACCAGGGCGAGTCAAAAGCATTTGCCAGAGGGCAGACGGGCTTCTGTGTGGCATTTTTCAACAGGCGGCAGTCACATGGTTAACTCTAGAGTTAACTTTTAGCCCTAGGTTAAAAAGTTAATTCTAGCTGGAAGAACCGGGCATACGAGTTGTGGGATAAACGAAGCGCGGACATGGAAGGAAATCTTCTGGGAAAACCTTTTACCATATCCTCTCATCTAGCTTTTGCCATGTGCTGATAGCACTGGCTTGTGCTACTGACAGGCCAGAGATTTTTGGCAGTAGTTCGAAATACCTGCCGACATTGGATTGGGCAAGTTGGCAGCCTTGCTCTCTGACATTCTTAAACTAACCCAACCCAAACCTATCCTAACCAAACCTAATCTTCCTGTCCTATTTAGGCGACTTGATTGTGTGACTGAAAACTGGTTCAGACCAGCATTTTTGACAGGGTATCTACCAACCTGGAAAACTTGGACAATTTTGTCAGAGCCCTGGAAAACTCTGGAAAATTATGAAAAAGGCTGTGAAATTTTCAATTCCTGTCCTTCCCGATGAAATTTGCTTGAATGAGTGAAAATAAAAAATTAAAAAATTCGAAATGGATTTGAGCAGGTGCAGGGGAGGATGGAGTCAGTGGCGAATTATCAATGAAGCGCAGGAGGCATGTACCTCAGGGCGCGAGCCACCAGGCCTTTTTTTAATGTGCACATTCACTGTTGATCACTTGCGCTCTGACCACCAGCGAGGGGCCCACTCGCTGGTTCTCAGTGCGTCTGAAACAATTCAACTGTTCAAAATTTGAAAATTTGTGAATTTGAGAGCATTCTGCGTGCCATTATCAGGCCTATTTTTCACAAATTTTCTCCCTTCGGGAAGGGGGAGACCCCCTCCTCGAACCCCTCCCCGAGCTGCAGCTGCAGCGCAGTTTTGTCACTCGGGGCGCAAATCAAACCGTGCCTCAGGGCGCCAAACACCTTAATCCGCCACTGGATGGAGTCTGCTAATCACAACAGAAAATTAGGGACAACAAGAAGCCTTAAAAAAAACAAGAAAGAATGCATCAAATAAGAATAGGAAGTCACCATTTTACCGACCGAATAAGAATATGAATGCCCATGTTGAAAACCCTGGAATTTTTGAAAAGTTTCCCTGGAAAACTCAGGGAATTTTGTTTTTTCGAAATTGGCAGACACCCTGTTTGAAAAGTCGGCCAGTCTTATGAACTGTAACCGATTTTATTTTTTGCTAGGTTTTTGGCATTTATTTTTTTGCTAGGTTTTTGGCATTTATTTTTGCTAGGTTTTGGCATTTATTTTTGCTAGGTTTTTGGCATTTATTTTTGATAGGTTATGGCATTTATTTTTGCAAGGTTTTTGGCATTTATTTTTGCAAGGTTTTTGGCATTTATTTTTGCAAGGTTTTTGGCATTTATTTTTGCTAGGTTTTTGGCATTTATTTTTGATAGGTTTTTGGCATTTATTTTTGCTGGGTTTTTGGCATTTATTTTTGCTAGGTTTTTGGCATTTATTTTTGCTAGGTTTTTGGCATTTATTTTTGCTGGGTTTTTGGCATTTATTTTTGCTAGGTTTTTGGCATTTATTTTTGCTAGGTTTTTGGCATTTATTTTTGCAAGGTTTTTGGCATTTATTTTTGCTAGGTTTTTGGCATTTATTTTTGCCAGGTTTTTGGCATTTATTTTTGCAGGTTTTTGGCATTTATTTTTGCTAAGTTTTTGGCATAAGCTGAACAAGTGAAGACATTTGATGGGACGAAGCAAGATCTCGAGTTCTTTATTCAAGGGGTACCCAGGCTGTTTGCCCAGCTCCACAAAATGTTTAAAAACTTGGCAACAACGTTATTTTACAGAAAATTTCAATAGTAATCGTTTCTGTTCAGTCATTCCAGGTTCTGTTCCGGTTTCTGAACAGTCCATCCAGTCCAGATGTGAACTTTCATGGACAACTGACTGTTGGGAACTGTTGTCTGTGACCGGAATATCTATCAATAAATTCTGTCGAGGTATTTCTACCTCCGAATCTGAGCAAAGAATTGAAGAAATGTGCTCATAAAAGTTTTCCTGACTGGTGGCGCCATCCCATCAAGTAAATTTTCAACTCGTAATAAGAAGCAGTGGTGTCATCCCTGATGCTCTGGATGAACAGAAATGGGTTTGCCCATCCCGAATCCTTGCAGCAAGATATGCGTGAGACAGCAAAAAATATCAATGCAAATAATGTGTTGAAAGAAAGAGATGGGTGTTAAGAAATGTTGGTTCCCTACAGGGTGGTCCAATATTCTCACATCGTTGGATTGGGAAAGTTCCAACAAGTCCACGAATACAACCCACCAATTTTGAAGACAACCCACCGAGGGGCGGAGGAGAATGAAAGTTTGATTGAGCATATTATGTATGAGAGAGTGTTTGAACTTCAAATTCTGAAATAATAATAATAAGAAATCAAATAGTCTATGAACAAGAAAAAGATAAGAATCTTTCAAAGATTGAGAGATCACAAGAAACCTTTAAGAATAATCTCTGTTCACATAACAAGAAAGCACTGGTGATAAACGTCTAGCCCTTCTTCCCACTCCCGCCTGTTGATTTGCGCCGGACTATGTCCTTGCAAATTAAATTGTATTGTATTGTATTGTATTGAATACGTTTGGAGTCGTCAACTCATATAAGTGTCCACCAACTCCTTGCAGTGAAAAGAAAAACTGCAGAAAACGTGCAGCCCCTCGGTGACTTGTCCCCAAAAACTGGGTCACCCGATTCAAAAAGGCAGCAGAAATATAAATTTCCACCAATATTGGTCTGAAAAAAACGGTTGCTGGTCACAAATGCAGACCTCTTATTCAGACGGCTTCCACTTTCCGGTTGGGGCTTGACTGGATTTATCCATCTTCTTTGTATTGTTATGCAAGGTTGGGCCACACTTGGTTTGTTCTTGGCTATCAAACAAAGCCAAGTTCAATCCCTGTTTTTCAGGTTTTTTTTTCAGAAGACATTTTTTGCGGCCATTAATGCTGACAGATGGAGAGGGCAATGAGAAAATCAAAATGTCTGGATTTTTTGGAATTTCTGTCTGGAAGGAAAACCTGGAAAAGTCAAGGAAAATGGTCTCTATCCGGCTGCAGACACCCTGTGGAAGGAAATCTGGGATAACCTTTTTCCATATCCGCTCATCCGGCTTTTGGGGAACCCAGACTGATAGCACACTATCAGTCTGGGTTCCCCAAAAGCCAGACTGGATAGCGACTATCTTCTCCTCCGTCATCAAAACTCTGTTTTTCTGCCAATTTGGCTGCAAATAAGTGGTGTTTTGCTTGCAGTTAGGTCAAAGGACATTATTCTAACCAATTCTAACCTAACCTAACCTCTAGCAAAATATTGACATTTGCAGCCATGGCGCGGACTCGCGACTCCGACCAAAAAGCATGGGGAGTATATAGTTGCTATCCACTGGTTATAGCACTGGCTTGTGCCACGTGACAAGCCAGAGGCTTGTGCCATGTGACAAGGCAGAGAATTTTTATCTTATTTTTTGCTGGGTTTTGGCATAAGCTGAACCAGAGAAACTATTCTGTAGAGAAGCCCAGATTGGCTAAACCAGCGACATGCGACAGCTGAAAACTACGTAAGATCCCCAAGAGATGGCAACACAGGCAGTGCGAAGTCCCCTTCAAACGACTAAGTCTGGCAGAGAATTTCTGATGCCCGGGTGGCTCAGTTGGGAGAGCGCCAGACTCGTGATATGATGGATGAAAGCAGTCGTGGATTCGAACCCCAGGAGTGGCATGAATTTTTTAAGTTTCAATGGCCAGAGTTCCTGAAGTTCCCGAGAGATGGCTGCACTCCGACGGAACAACGTGAGTGCTAGTGCTACGGCAGTGGCAGTGCTGCTGGCTTGTGGCAGAAGCCAGACGAGAGGATGTGGTAAAAGGTTTTCCCAGAAGACTTCCTTCCACATCCTCTCTTTATTTGGTATGCAGTTCTTATGGGCTGTAAGGAGGGGTTTTTTTATCTGGTTCTCACCGACCGGGTTTTCCACCCACCTCCCCCAGCGACGACCTATACCGTTCGCACAAACGGGGGTTTTAATAAAAAAAAAAAAAAAAATACAATGCCTCTGCACTGAATGAGTGAACATACTTGATCTGATAATGCAATATGGGGGAACCAGGCTGTATGCCCAGCTCCATAAAATATTTTGATATGTTTGATAACGTTACGTTATTGAAAATTTCAGTCTATATCATTTCCGTTCAGCCATTCCAGGTTCCATTCTTGCTTTTCACGGTCATTCCATCCCGGGTGTGAACATTTATTCATTACTAACTGTTGAGAACCATTGTCTATAACCAGAATGTCTTGTCAATAAAGTCTATCGAGGTATTTCTACCTCCGAATCTGAGCAAAGAATTGAAGAAATGTGCTCATAAAAGTTTTCCTGACTGGTGGCGCCATCCCATCAAGTAAATTTTAAACTCGTAATAAGATGCAGTGGTGTCTTCCCTGATGCTCTGGATGAACAGAAATGGGTTTGCCCATCCCGAATCCTTGCAGCAAGATATGCGTGAGACAGCAAAAAATATCAATGCAAATAATGTGTTGAAAGAAAGAGATGGGTGTTAAGAAATGTTGGTTCCCTACGGGGTGGTCCAAAATTCCCGGATCGGTGGATTGGGACAGTCGCAACAAGTCCACGATTATATTCTGAGTGCTCAACTCAGATGGGTGTCCACCAACTCTCCAACTCCTTGAAGTGAAAAGACGACACAAAACTTGCAGCACCTCGGTGACCTTTACCCAAAAAATTGGGTCACCCCATTCAAGATGGCCGCAGAAATACAAATTTTTCACCAATATTGGCCTGTGAACTGAAAAAAAAAAAACGGTTGCCGCCACAAATGGAGACCTCTTATTCAGAAACTGCTTCCCGATGACCTTGTAAACATTGATCGCAAAAAGGGCCTTTGACCACAGGTCGCGAGAAAGGGAATAAAGATACACCGGCTAGAACTGTTGAATTATTCGTACAAAGGTCGGCACACTCACCGAGCAGGTATATTGTGCTGGAGCTGATTCACACTTTAAAACAACCCATCTTCATCTCAAAACAAAACAAAAGTCACTGAAAAAGAATTATACCTGGATTAGGCTGCAGACTGAAGGGGTCTGGTGGCAGCAGACAGAAGCTTTGTGGCAGAGCTTCTCAAATGATTTCGCAAAAGAGGGTCCGTCGAAGGCTCTCTTCCACCAAATCTTCGGTTTATTTGCACCTGCAGCTTCTAGCGGGGTCTGCAAGGAGGTTTTTTTATCTGGCCCAAAAGAGCCGGATTTTCCCCATGCCTCGGCTGCCTCCAGGGGGAAAACCCGGTCCCGGGGCGTCCAACCTGCCCTGGTTTGACGTTCGCCTGGTTTAAAAAAATACTTGAAGTTGATCCCTCCCGCACAGCGCATTTCAAAAGAACCCATGTAAAATCGTTTAAAACATGCAGAAGTGCCCGAAAAAGAATTATACAGAAATCTTTGAGATTGATCAGAGATGATGAATTTTTGAGATTGATCAGAGTTGATCAATTGAGATCTCAGTCGGAGTTGATCCCTCAGACGGTTTTTTCTTGGTTTGAGGGGTTGGAGTTTTTCCCAAATCAGAAAGCCCGGGGGCCGGAATAGAAGATTTCTGTGGAACTGAACTGGTGAAGACAAAACCGGTTTCTCGGTTGTCAGAATTCGCCTGGTCAAATATGTTGTGTTTTTGTCAATATCCTTTGGAACCTCTGCAGGTTCAGTCCCACCAAGCGGTCATGCTGATATCATTAGAGCAATCAAATTCTCTGATTTTGGCCTATTTTCAATAATTCCTGGCCTTGTTCGTAATCCCAATCCCAGCACGTTTAATAAAAAACATCGAATTAGTTCGCCATTCGATTTGTGCATTGGTGACAGACAGACACATTGGGTATTTAGGCTATCAACAAAGTCGCATCACGGCATGTGAAATCGACCAGTCTGTCGGATGCCTCCTGTGCTATGGCCACCGTCAAATTGCTCCATAACAGGATGGCACCACTCTTATGACATCATCATCTATTTCCCATTCGCCTAATGGCAAAACTGAAAAAAACTGCTCCTTTTTCTTGGTTGACAAGGTCCCCACAGTCAGGGAAAGTCGGGAGAGACATCAAAAGTCAGGGAAGGTTCAAGGTTCGTGAATGCTCAAAAGTATGCAAAAAGTCAGGGAAAATCAGGGGGATCATAAGGAACCCCGGGAGCCTTAAAATGATCAAGATACAAAATTTTGAGGTCAAAATGATCACCAAATTTCAAAATTTCTTCAGATTCTGGGGGACTCCATTTCCCAGACCCTCTGTCAGAGGCCTCGCCCTTGGGGACCTCGCCGGGACTCTGACTCGGATCCCGTATGGCCTGCGGCGGCTTTTTTGATATTTGACGGCGACACTTTATTTTCGTAAAGTAGAAAGATTGATCTGCAGAAGGCAGGGAAAAGAAATTCCAAAAAGTTGTGGGAACACTGTACAAGTTTTGTACAGTGCCTGGAAAATTAATGGAGCCACGCATGCAATTTAAATGCAGTTTCCGTAGTCAATGAAACATTTGATTCCGCGACGAAAATTTGCACCAAAATGTTTCCTTTCTGGTCCAACCAAATGAAGAAGAAAAAATCGAAAGTGTTTTTTCTAAAATATTTGCAATGAAATTGTTGAAACAAAACTTGTGAAACAGATGTCACAACATGATGATGAAACACGACACTTTTTTCTTTCTGAAAAAAAAGGACGCAAGTAAAGGAAAGTTTCGGAGGCAACACCATTTCTGCATTTAATTTACGTTAGTGGCTCCATTAATTTTCCCGATGCTGTGCATTTTCCTTTTTTCTCTCTTCTATTCCGCAGCAAAAGTTCATTGCCGACATATTGGAGAGTGGTGTTCTTGTGTTTTTGTCACTGGACTGGTTAGCCGAGGTTTATCAGCAAGTTTTACTAACAGATTTCCTAACTGAAGCTGGGTTTCACTCTTCTACTTCTACTAATGTCGTTGAGCATAGTTCTAGTGCATCGTGCCCTGCTTTGATTAACACCTTGGCTGGTAAGAGGGACTTAAGAATGTTGAATGTTGTCGAATGTTGAATGTTGTAAAATATCGAATGTTGAATGCTTGCTGCATCTTGGGTTTTTCACAATTTTAATTTTGGTGATGGCATAAGCCAGGTAAGAGGGACTTGAATGTTGAATGTTGTCGAATGTTGAATGTTGTAAAATATCGAATGTTGAATGCTTGCTGCATCTTGGGTTTTTCACTTTTTTCTTTTGGTGATGGCAGAAGCTGGTAAGAGGGACTTGAATGTTGAATGTTGTCAAATGTTGAATGTTGTAAAATATCGAATGTTGAACATTTACTGCTTCTATTGGAATCATTAATGGGTTTTTCACTTTTTTCTTTTGGTGATGGCAGAAGCTGGTAAGAGGGACTTGAATGTTGAATGTTGTCAAATGTTGAATGTTGTAAAATATCGAATATTGAATATTTGCTGCTTCTTGGGTTTTTACTTTTTTTTTAGTTATGGCTGAAGCTGGTAAGAAGGACTTGAATGTTGTCAAATGTTGAATGATTGCAGCTTTGAATGGAAAGAATCATAATTTTCTTTTTTGTGAATAGCATCAGCTGCGGAAAGAGGGATTTGAATATTTCATGCATGTTGTCAAATGTTGAATGTTGTCAAATATCGAATGTTGAATGTTTGCTGCTTTGAATGTAATCATTAAATTGCTTTTGCTTTCTTCTCATGTTAATGGCATTAACTGCTGCAAGAGGGATATGAATATTGCATGTTGTCAAATGTTGAATGTTGTTGAATATCGAATGTTGAATTTTGCTGCCTCGAATGGAATCTTTGCTTGATTTTATGCAATACACTTCTGTCTGTTCCTCTTTTTTACCTGGAGACGTGATCGTGGTTAAAATTTTCACCTCCAGGAAGGTTGAGATTCCCAGTCAATTCATCATGGCTTCCGGTGATCTCTTCAGGGGTAGTCAAGAAAACTTTTCGTATTCGTCCTTCACGTCATCTGGCAAAACATTTTTCTGCTTTTTCTTTGTATTTTTGAATGCATAAGATCCACATAAGTAAGTCAAGAATGCATACAGTGATAAAATGACTAAACTGAGCATAATGCACGTCATTTTTGCCTGCAGGAACACATATTTTATACTCAACACAACAAAAAAAATATGCATGGGCACACGAATGGGAAACGTAGTTGACAAAATGACACAAATAAGCCGTTAACCATTCGTAAATGTTGATAAATGCAACGTTTCGCCCCCGCAAACGTGGGGTTTTTTCAAGCACAAGAACGAAGAGATGAGATCGACCGCTGGACGCTGATGATGGACCCAGACGCTTTGGGTCACACATCAGCGTCCAGCGGTCGATTTCATCTCTTTGTTCTTGTGCTTGATAAAAAACCACATTTGCGGGGGCGAAACGTCACATTTATCAACATTTACGAATGGTTAAAGCCTATTTGTGTCATTGTCAACCATACCAAAAATTTGCCATGTGATGAGCAAGTAATACAAATAATGGGCTGGCCACCAATGTCGATGTTAGCATTCTGCTTGCTGGATTGAAAAATCCTCCAATATCTAACTCCTGACTGTTCTCCCCTCTTCATCAATATCACTTCAACAGACAGAAGTGATATCAAATATCACATCTGACTCATTCGGCCGATTTCCAAAACTAGGATCAATCGGCGGATCGCCGCGATAAGCGGATCGACGAGTGGTGATCTGGTTGACCACAAATATTTGGCTTCACATTGATAGTGCGAATGACAAGGTCAACCATATCACCACTCATCGATCCACAGATCGAAGCGATCTGCTGATTAATCTTCGTTTTGAAAATCAGGCGATTATCTTTGGTTTTCTTGCTGTTCTAGATAATTTGCAAAGCCATCTTCATTTCCCAATTTCTCTTTTTTGACTGCTTCAGATATTGATAATCTTGGTTTTGATACCACCAGAAGAAGTAGCTTTCTATCGGAATATGGAAAGCTGGAAAGAGCAACAATTTGTGTGGCTAAAACACCAGAAGTTAAGGCAGGTGAGTGAGGTGGGTAAAAAAACAGGGGATGTGAAGGAATTGCATAGTAATAAGATCTTCCATGTTTTGTTTTCTGAGGCCCCTATTTATTGGGTTTTCGTAAACACTTCATATTGATAGCCAGGTACATCATTTGGGGCAGTGCTGAGGGCCCCTTCAGGCAGCCCTCATAACTTTTTTTCCTGTTATTTTCCACTCATTCAAAATCCGTTAAGTTGGCATGTACTTTCGACTCGCTCTGGTGAAAAAAATGACCTCCAAAACCCAAATATTACACTCAAAATTTTACCTTTTTTACCCAGACCCCACTTTTGTGTGGCAAATAATGATGGTCACTGGGGTGCTCTGGGTTCAGCGATTAAACAGTAAAATCAGAACAAGGGGGGTGCGAGCCAAAATTTAATTTTTGAATTGAGGTGAAATTTGAATATTTGACTGCATGTTTCCCCTTTCTAGGGGGTGTCGCCCCCCACGCTCCTGCAATTCCTACACGCATGGCCTCCCCTTTCTGTCACTTGAGATGGAGCCTTCAAAACACTTAGAAAAACCTTGAGAATGGTTTCAAAAACTGCTGGGAACCCTTTTTCGGTGAGAAATCCGCTGTTCCCCAGGCTGAACCCTTAGAAAAACTTTGTAAATGGTTTTCAAAAACCGATGGGAACCCCTTTTGGCGAGCAAACCCTTAGAAAAACCTGGAAAATGGTTTTCCAGTATTGCTAGGAACCCATTTTGGAGAGAAAGCTTTGAAAACCCTTTGGAAAACCTTGCAAATGGTTTTCCAAAACCGCTGGGAACTCCTTTTGGATTGTCTGACCAAAAATCGTACAATTTTTGTCTGCATTTGACCACGCTAAAAGGCTGTTACCAATACAAATCTGTGTGCAACCATTCTCCACACCTCTTTTGCCACCACCATCGGGCTCCCTTTCAAGTGGCAACTGATGAAGTGTGAGGGGGACCGACAAAAACAAAGTTGTAATTTCTGGAAATTTGATGAACCATACCACTTACTCTTGTTATCATGGTGAGCTGTGCATTCTGGCTTTTGTTGTAGAGGGCTGGCTTTGTCATAGATTAAATGTGTTTGGTCCTGACTTAGCTTGAACCCCTCAGTTTGAATGTTGATTAGTCTTTGATGCTGGATTTTCCCATGGAATGATGCTTAAGGCTTAAATGTAATTTTTCTTTTTTAATACTGTATCGATTCAGGTTGCAAATTTGTTCGTCGTCTGCTATCGGCCAGCTGGCAAGTACTTGTGTCATGTCTAGAATCTTGCTTACAAGATCCGTGTCATGGTGGTATCCGTAATTCGGTCGGTCTGTTTCTGGGAACGGAGAAGTCCAGACGGGAGGCTTACAAAAGCCGGGAAATTACATCCACGTGTCTGGAAAAGCTTCAACTAATGGCGACACTTAGCAGTTCCTTAGGTTAGTTGGTCTTTAACTTCGGCTTTTTTTGCTTTTTTGACTCAACTTTTTATTTTTTAACTCAACTTTTTTCCTTAGCATTTTATTTTTTTAACTCAACTTTGCACTTATATGATCTATTTTTGTCATCACCAGATCGACGCTGAATCGGAAAAACTCTGATTTTTACAGCAATTTTTCTTTGCAATAAAAACAGAGTCTGGTGGCAGCAGACAGAAGCTTGGTGGCAGAGCTTCGCAAATGATTTGGTAAAAGAGGATCCCAGAAGGCTCTCTTCCAAATCTTCCCTTTATTTGCACCTGAAGCTTCCATCTGGGGTTGCAAGGAGGGGGTTTTTATCTGGCCCGAAAGGGCTGGGTTTTCCCCCTACTTCCAGGGCGACGCTACATGCGACCGACCAACCCTGGTTCCCAGCTTCGGCTGGTACAAATCAACGAAAAATTAAATAAACAAACAAAAACCAACGACAATCACTGAAAATGCTGCAATTGTCAAGGAAGGTTCGCTAAAGTCCCCTTGGGATTTTTGGATGGTCATATCTCCGAAATGGGGAGGGGTGAGAGTGCATTTTGTCACTGAATGCACTCTTCGGTTTGCCTTGGGGAGAACGTTCACCAAAACTCAGAACTCGACAACAAATAAATCAACCCCCACGCACACCCAAAAAGGGCTTTGCGAAAATAAACTTTGGGTAGGCATATCTCCAAAGTGGGGGTCGGAGCGAATTTTGTCACCAACAAGTTTGATTCCTACGGATATGAGGAGCATGTTCAATCAGTTGTTCCCAGTAATTTAGGACCACCCTGTATCGATAAACTGCTAAAACATAAAAAAAATTATGATGAGCCTCTTGCCTTTATTTCATTGCGGGTTTTTTCAATTATCGTGAAAATGGCGCTCAAGAATGGCAAAAATCCTGTCTGTTTTTTATTTCTCACCTAGGTCTTCATCAGTGTTGTAGTTTGATATTCTCCATTCTCGTCGGTGCCGTTTCGCCCGGCCTTGAAAACCAAGACGAAGTCAACAGCGGAAACGGCTCTCTGCTCGGGACCACGTTGAAAAGGTCAAAAGTGTTCTCCCGCTTCTTGCCGAACACCGGTCTTAATCCGTCGCACTGTATCACGCTGGATTTGTTACTTCAGCATGGCTTGGAACTCGGAAGCCATAATCCGGATATCTGGAGGCACATTTTCAGGCAAGAAATTCTTTTTCTTTATTGCCCCTTTCGTATGGGTTTGAACTTTTTTTTACAGTTTTTAACGTTGTTTGTCCTGAACCATGTTCTGTGGGGCAATCACACTTTTGTCCAAGCTTCCTCCGTGGTGGGCTGGAGCCGAAATGTGGTAAAGGACAAAATAGTTGGAGTGAATTTGTTAGGTTAGTGCTTCCAGAGTGGACTGGGGCAGAAATGCTTTTAGCGGAGGTTCTAGCTCCTGCAAGCCACTTGGGGAGGCATGACCACGATTTTGAGCTCCGAGCACAAAGCTCCTGCAATGATGTTGGAAAATGTTAATTTGTTTAGGAATGTTCATTTGTTCATAGGACTATCGATGAGTGGAATCTGATACATCCTGGGGTCATTGGGAATGGTGAAGATATCAATGTGCCTACTTGTAAGGTAACCCGTATCGGCCGTATCACAAAAAACTGTCTTTGCCGAATGCCGATCGAAATGAAATAAATTTTGTAGGCAATTAGGTGTCAGAAAAACACATTTTTTAAGCCAAACCCCACCTCTCTAGCTCTCTCCTGTGCTGAGATAATGCGCATTGAAGTTTGCATTTGTAGCGCTACGCCACTTAATAGATCTCAGAAGCCTGTGGTCCAAATGAGTTGAAATTTGGTGTGGAACCACCGGAAGGGTCAGGGACAAAAGTGAACTAGATAGTATGGGCAAATTCCTGAACTAGGAAGTGATCTTTCTAGATGACAAATGTCTAACGATGCCAAAAAAGCGTAAAACTGATAGCCATAAATGATCAAAACTTGGCTAAAAATAGTCATACAATGATCATTCTAGTTCAAATGAGTTGCCTAAGTGTCAACACCATCTGGTGAAAATGTCACCACAATCGGACCAGAAACAGCTGAGATCTATTCAAAACAAACCGGAAAAACATGGTTTCTAGATACACGCAATTTAAATAGGAGTGAAAAAATGTTCAAATTTTTGTTTCAAAAATTCATTCTGTAAAAACACTACCTGCCATCAGCGCATTTCCCGAAGGCTGCTGGAAAGCCATTTATGGGCGGATTTTGATGAAACAAAGACCAACATTTTCAGAAAGAAACGGACTACATGAAGGGCCAAGAAAATTAAAAACTCAAATTTTGTCATTTTTTGACGTTTTCAAGGGATACGGGTTACCTTAAGCAATGTTGGGTCATAGTTGACCGAACAACATGAGATATTATGACTCTTTATCGGATGCAACCTGAGGTCAGTGCAATTAAATCAAGTTCCAACTAACACTGATCAGTAACCACTCTCATTTCATCTGTAGCTTACATTTCGTTCCATTTATTTCCAGGTGTTGTCAGTATATTTGCGATCGTGAATATTTGGTGAGCCGTTCAAGTAATGACAAAGTTAATCCTGGCTCTGTTGGTGTTGGGGGTGGTGGTTGTGCAAATTCCAAGAAATCTAGCTTCGGTAATGTCGGTTCGAAGTTGCATTTGCCAACGGTGAATGGCAACAGAGGGTCGGGAGTTGGCGGTCTAAATGGTAGCAACAGTACTGCTACCACCAACATCAATTCGGCTGTCAGTTTGTTTTCGGGAAGTCTTTACGACATATCCTCCAGGTTAGTAACTGTTTCCATCTTGTTTTTTCTCCTTTTTTTCAGACTTTGATTCAGGGTCGTGTCCTTCTATATTCCATGTTTTTTCTTGCCTGAGAAGGGTAATTATGGTACTGGTCTGCATGTGTTTGTCTTGTGGCCATAGTT
>JASGXE010005676.1:0-22149 GCA_030068105.1 Sinentomon sp. SZTP_YWyxl | reverse complement strand
ATCACTGCAATTCACGACATCACGAGGTGACCATAACCCAACTTATGACACATTGCAAAAACAAAGCAAATGCATAACATTACATGCAGGGATGGCAGAGAAGCCATTCATTGACATCCAAGAATGCATTCTCGCCATCCATGCGTGTAATGTTAAGCATTTGCTTTGCTTTTGCAATGTGTCATATGTTCGTTTATGGTGACCTCGTCGTGAATTGCAGTGTATCATCCCATGTTTTTTTTTCGACGAGTACCCCCAGAAGTCATCGGACAACAAAAAGTCACTCTACCTTTTTTGTTCATAATGGCCCCACGATGTCAAAAACGAAGTATGGCCAACTATTTCAGAAATACCCTGTATGCACCAATGGCATAGCATAGCACGAAGGAATCAATGTCAAGCACCCACCAGCAGATTGAACTGTATATGATGATGGGGATTCCAACTGGAATCAGATGCAATGACATCTTAGAATGATCGATGTGCAGGTTGCATGTGTACCACTGCAATTTGTATTTCTTGCAAAATAATTGTTAAGATCAGATGCCTACCTACCATTCCATGACAGCAATATAAGGTCACTCACTCTCACGAGTTATTTTTATCATTTGTGTCCCCTTTTGATGCAAGGGCATGTGCCTCTCCAACACATGAATTCTAAACAAACAAAAATTCTACAAAACTTGAATAAATTCCTTCTGAAAATTCTATTCTTGCTTTAAAAATTGAACGAATACAAAAAAAGAAAAAGAAAAAACTGTATGCAAGGCCATTTTAAGGGATCCCTGCAATCCGTACTTAAGATATTGCGCAGCGCATTAAGCATCGCTGGAAGCCGACCGACATGCCATTATGTCATTTTTGCAGTGATATAAAAGCTGTATTGCGCCCTCCGGTTTTCAGCCCATCTGATGCCTAAATGACATGCTCAGACGTCAATCAACATGCCGGTTCCACCCCATGCTTCCCTTCCGTCCGGCGTCACATGCAACAAATTCGCTTTTCTTTTCTTTTTTTTTTTTTGAATGTGTGCATTTTATTTTGAGGGCGGGACTCCTCCAAGTCGAGTGATTGGGATGCGGACGTCGGTTAAGCTAAACTGAAGCTTTTCATGCCAAATACAGAAAACACAACATGGATATTTCAACATTATTTTTTAATAGGGCATTTCGTGTCCGGAAGAACGAAAGCAAGAAAAATGAAGAATACGACAGCGTGCCATTGGGCAGGGCACCCCATTTTTTTTAAATGTCAGGAAAGTATGTGAGGAAAAAAATTTGTGTCCAGGAGACTGATATATGGCAGGTGGTTGCATGACTGATGCAGGTGAACATGCGAAACTAATTTTGTGCTCCTGCATCGATAATGCCATGGATGGATAGTTTCCACAAAAATTGAGTTCGACTGTCCAATGATTTTCCGCCTTTCCGCCAATTCTTTCCCATTTTTCTTATCATTCCTGATGGATATTTGAAGTGATTTTTTGGATAAGCCTGAACAAAAGTACGATAAAGCCTCCAGGGGCTGGAGAAACTCAAAGTAACACGGAATCGTTTGGCGGGGCATAGGTAATCCCCGGAAATAAGAGCTTTCAGAAGGAATAAAGTGTAGCAAGCAAACATTTAGCCAGGCCAGTGAGTACTGACAACCTCCAATGCCTTTTTTCGCAAGAAATACAATAACTTACTGCAAATAATCAAGACAAATGCATAAAACCCAACCTCACATACAAAAAGAAAATAAAAAAAGACAGGAATCTCCCTTACTTCACGACCATCTGTTTCATCTCGTGCAGGACAGCCTTCTTTTTGGATATGATCAGATCTTGAGTATTGTCCAGTGCTTGGATGGTGTTTTGAAACTTAACTTGCCTCACCCTGGAACAAGACAAAAATCACAGCCATAAGAACAACAAAACGTCTTTTGATTCTGTAAGTTTAATAGAGGTAATTGACATAGCGATCGTATGCACACAACCTTGCCTAAGCACAAACACGAATTGATGCACACAGTATGTCAATGAGGTTTTGCGCAGAAGAAAATCCGAACCAAAGGATGTTCTACCCCGAGACACAAACCTGTTGGCAGAGAATCGTTATGCTGCCAAAAACGTTTTCTCTGCATGCGCAAAGGCAATACTGCAGTTTTCCAGGCAGTGCATTCCAAGACAAAATGAGCACCTGACATGGTGTTTCCATTTTTCCAAGATAGGCATTCCAACGACAAAATAAGCACATGATTTAGTTGATGACACAAATAGGCCGCTAGCCGTTAGTAAATGCTGAAAGATGTGACGTTTTGCCCCCGCAAACGTGGGGCTTTATCAAGCATAAGATCAAACAGAGATCGAATCCATTCGTAGAGAACCTCTACGAATGGATAAGGCTCACTCATCTCACCAGAAATGGTAAATGTTGATAGACCCATTCGTGGTGCACGTGCTTCAATTGCAAACAGAGATCGCTGGATGCTGACGTTGGACCAGCCTGGTCCAAAGTTGGACCAAGCTGATCCAAAGTTGGACCAAGCTGGTCCAAAGTTGGACCAGGCTGGTCCAACGTCAGCATCCAGCGATCTCTGTTTGATCTTATGCTTGATAAAGCTCCCACGTTTGCGGGGGCAAAACTTCACATCTTTCAGCATTTACGCACGGCCAGTGGCCTATTTATGTTATTTCGTCAACTTCCCATTCGTGGTGCCTGTGCATTGAGCACCTGATTATAGCAGCAGTGTTTCCAAGATAGTGGATTCTCTAACTAAAAAATGAACACATGGTTATGGTTCAGTGTTGCCAAGACAATGCATTCCAATGAAAAATGAGCACCTGGTTAGTAGTAAGCATGAAAATAAAAATTGGATAAAGGCAGGCAGGATGACAAGAACTATGTGAAATTTCTGAATAAGACTTGTTTAAAAAAATGCAGTGGTTAGGTACCAGTATTAGCAAAAGGCATGCACCTGACCAACAGAAATACTCACTTGATTTCAGCCAGGAGTTGTTTGAAATGTTCCTTCAATTCGGATGCTATTTCATGCGTGAACTTGTAATTGTGGTGTTTGTGTTCTACCAGCTGGCAATCACGGCAGGTCAGGCAATCACAGGTTTGACAGAACAATGTTAGCTTCTCCTAAATCATCAACAAAACAACATTGCAAGGGCAAGAGAGGTTTTTAATGAGTAGATGAGTGCCAACAAGTTAGGTTTCTTGAGAAAACAATTTGATGAGATCAATGTGCAGACTCGGAACAAACTAGCTGCTCTGTGCCAACGACCTATACAGATCCCCAAATGCATGTTAGAAATGTGAAGCTAAAGATCTATAGGAGCCATACAGCTGATGATCATCTGCCACTTAGTAATCATCGAACGTGAATTAAGTTTGCTGTTTATCCAATCCAGTCTTCCCTCTTGTTGAAGCGATTTTGAATAATTGGTTCTGCCATATAGGTAGAACCGGCAAATGATCTCTGTGCGTGCGAACATGATGTTTGCCTGCACAGGTCGGCACAATGTTTACCTTGGTTGAATTTTCCAAAATAAATTTTATCCAAACGTTTCAGGAGCTTCAGTGCTTTACTCTAGGCTACTGTCATTACGTGATAAAAAACTGATGGACATTGTTAAATTCCAAAAGAGATCACTCTCTGTAATTAAATGCATTGAAGGATCTTTTTCAGAAATGCAGACACATTCATCAATCCAAAAGTAAAAAAACAGCTTTTCGTTTTCCCGGCAAGTTTTTACTACTGAATGACAATACCGTTGGTGTGCAAGCTAAGCAGAGGAAAATTCAAGGGATACCTCACTTGTTGACATGGAGAAATATTCAATTTACAATTAGATATGAAAATTTTATTAATCTACCAGATGCAACAAGGAAATTCGTTCAGAAACACAAGCAGGGCAGCAGGGCTCTTCTTACCGTTCGGTGAATGCTGCAGAACATGTGCTTTGATGCAGTCTTTGTTGTGAAATTCTTTGTTCCAGATTCAGACTTCTGTTGAATGGTATGATCTTTTGTTATTTTCACTCGTTGATGAGCCTAGCATTTAGAGAAAATGACAAATGAAACATGAACTCCATCACAACTTCATAGATATTAAATGCACCTCTTCACACAATGAAGAAGCAATGTCGGAAGACCTCCATTTCATTGGGCATTGCGAACATTTGAGATATCGCGAGAGAAATTGCATTGGCAGCAAGAAGACCAGTGGAAATGAAAAGGAGACACAGGCCGTGACTTAAACCCAATCCGTGTGATGGAGATGAGAGGCTGCCGTGTGGCTTTCAGTGACAGCAACAAGAAACAAACACCATTGTTGTATTGTGAAAACAGAAGAGGAGATGGGTGCAGGCAGGGAGCTTCAGAAATGGCATGAATGTGGGTGAGCAGCATTTTTGCGCACACCCTGTACATGCGGCTAAAACAGCAATCTAAAACAGTGAAGGACGGTTGGTGACTGGTACGAGCGTCAATGGAAGTGACAGATGCTTGACAAGATTTTTCACTGCGTTTATTCTCCAAGATGGGATGAACCGTGAAACGACAGTTTCTTTGAGCACTTAGGCCAACTAACTTTTATGCCAACTGGCAAATTACTGGAAACCAGTTTTGGTATTTCAAGCCAGCATTTAACTGTAACTATCAAGAAACACCCCGAAAAGCATCATCACTTCTTGCTGGGTTTTAATTTCCGGATAACAAGATCTGTGTTGCATTCCTGGATTCAAACAACCCAGAGTCAGGTTTCACAGACCTGTTGCCAAAAATAAAGAAAACAAATCGGCATGAAACTACACGATCCAGATGGAAGAGGCTATCTAAAATAGTGAAGGCCGGTTGGTGACCGGTGTGTCACTTCCATTGAAGCTTATACCAGTCACCAACAGTCCTTCACTATTTTAGATAGCCGTTTTAGCCACACATACAGGGTGTGCGCTAAGACGCTACTAGTTGCACCGTTTTGAATCGTGGACATTGCAAAAGGAGTAGTTGAAATGAGACTGTGTGATTTTTGCTGCCATTTTATAAGGTGGACATTTTTTTGGAAACATTCAAGAATCCAACAGAATCGCCAATCCTTCATTTGGAAATGACAAAGAAATCCAATGTGCCCTATCTGGAGTTTTTTGTTTTGATGAAAAGCCACCCTATTTCAGTTGCTCATCCATGCACAGTTATTAGTAGAGCACGTTGAAAATGGTGATAATTTTTGGAAAATTTCGCTCAAAAGTCTAAAAATTTCGTTATTTGGCGGTGGAAATAAAAAGGCTAGAACATGTCAAAAACGTATTTTCAGTCATTTTTACAATGTGATCACTTTGAATTTTGCAGGAACAATACATTTGAAAAATTATGTAAATAAACTGAAGAAGAGACTGAGATAAGAGCAAAAGAAAGCTTTATTTTTCAAATGTTTTTGTGCACTATGCTTGCAACTTAATTAAAAAAAGAAAAAACACGAGAGATATTTCGTGGAAATCAATGAATTTCGTGGAAATTTTCACATTTCGTGGAAAATCGCCCATTCACAATTGCCAGAATTGACTTTCAATTGACTGAAATGATAAAGAAATCACAAAAGATGGTTGAAATGGCTGATTTCGTTTTGGTGGTGGCAATTCCTTTTCACCATTTTCAGAGTGCTCTAGTTATTTGTGACCTCGAATCTCGTCCATTCCAGAAAGGTTGTCAGTGAGCCCAATGGGTATAAATTTAGCAAGCCCATACGCCCAATGTAAAAAGCATTGGGCTAATTTCTTTCCAGGCCATACTGTGCCTGCTGAAGTTTTTCCCGGACCATACGCCGTATGGGACCGCATGGCCTCCATTACACCACTGTTGATTGGCAATGGAAAAACTCATTTGACGGAGATATATCCTGCTGGCAAAATATTCCAAATAAATTCAACACCTCAGAAAAAAAACGAGGAAGAAGACCCAGCCAGAAAAATGCACAGAAAAGCCAGATGAAGAAATCCACGCATGTGATCAGACAAGAATGGGTTTCCCCATTGCAGGTGCACATGATATAATTTTCGGTGCAAAGTGGATTTGGCCAATATCAGCTGAATGAGTTGCATGCCAGAATTCATCATCCAATTTTTATGCAAATTGATATTTTTAAATTCAATAATGATCTTATGTGACAAAACGCACCTGATTTTTAACTTCAATCATGTTTGGCAAAACACCCGCAATTCCCTTTCCAAACTAGATTTTTAAAATTAGATTTTTATCAGCCCAAAATCTTAGTCACTGCATTTTATCATATCATGGCCACAATTGTAATCGTATTCCAATTGAAGATTCAAATTTGTTTAGCTACGACATTATTTTCTTTACCACCATCTCGCCAATAAAGCCACCATTCTGGCACTCTCTCATGAAGGCAGTGGCGCTGACTGCAGACAGCTCTCTAGGATTGGGGGGATAAAAAGGGCATCAATTTTTCGTGACATGGGAGGAACACCGGGGCAATGCGCAAGGAAAAGGCAATGTCGTTCCCAACGACGTGCCTGGGTAGAGGTCGGGGAGGGGGACACCCCCTCCCCAAAGGGGAAAATTTTGAAAAATGGAACCCCGAGAGGTGCTCAGAATTCGCAATCTGCGAATCGACTCACAAATTAGGACTGAATCCATGATTTTAAACAATCATGTTGCATAAAATTCAATAGCTCATTTCTCAATTGCAAATGCCCATTTCCAACTGGTATGAACACAGCACAAAAATTGGCAAAATCCCGATTGACAAAAATTGGCCAATTGAGGGCATCGTGGGGATAAAAAGGTATTCAACAAAGGGGAGATAAGGCAAGGGCAGGATTGCAGCAGCAGGGACTCAGTTGCTAACTCCTCATTTTGTACAACTGTACCTAATTTCACTGTCGAGCAGATTTACAGAATTATTATGTCCTTAAAATTGTCCACTGCTTCCAAACGGGACCTTATCACCGTGAAACTTCTCCATCTGAGCCCGCTTCTGTTTGCAAAATTTCTGAATCAAATATTTAATGCCATCTTCTCGAGCGGAGTTGTGCCAACTGACTGGAAGGTTGCATCTGTCGTGGCCATACACAAGAAAGGGGATAAATCAATTCCGGCTAACTATCGCCCAATAAGTCTTCTTGGTTTGGTATCCAAAATTTTTGAAAACATTTTGGCCTCACACTTAAAAATGTTCATTGAATCAAACGAAGTCCTATCTCCCTTTCAACATGGATTCCGCAGCAATTATAGCTGTGAAACACAGCTCAATGGTCTCATACATGATCTGAATATGAGTCTAGATGCTAGCGAACAGGTAGATGCTGTTCTTATTGACATTGCCAAAGCGTTTGACACAGTGAGCCACCCATTACTGCTGAACAAATTAGTTGCTTTGGGTGTGGATCCTCTCATAATTGAGTGCATTCGCAGTTACCTTACAGGCAGGGCGCAGTTTGTCCAAATAGAGGGAATATCTTCAGATTTGGTCTCAGTCCCTTCAGGTGTCCCCCAAGGAAGTGTTATAGGCCCCCTACTATTCCTTTTGTTTATTAACGACTTGCCAAATAGTATTAAATCTTGTAAGATAAGGTTGTTTGCTGACGACTGTATTGTATATAATATTGTCGACTCTGAATCGGATTGCGTTGCACTTCAGGAGGACTTAGCCTCAATGCAAACGTGGTTTGATAATAATAAGCTCAAGCTAAGCTCCGAAAAATGTGTGAAAATTACATTCACCCTCATGAAAGCACCAGTAAATTTCCAGTACACACTTAAGTCCAATGTTCTCAGCTCCTGTGATCAGGTTAAATATCTGGGTTTAACGCTCACTTCAAACTTGTGCTGGCGGCCTCACATTACAAACATTACCAATAAAGCGCAGAAGGCATTGTTCTTTGTTCGGAGGCAATTTCGAAAGTGTAATAGGGACGTCAAAGAACTTGCTTATTTTAGTTTTGTTCGGCCACTTTTAGAATACTCATCCAGTGTGTGGCATCCATATGAACGTGATCTCTCCGCTCAAATAGAAAGAGTCCAGCGCAGAGCTGCGCGTTTTGTCATACATGACTATCGCCGTGCGGCTAGCGTCACCGATATGCTTGCCAACCTAAAATGGGATTCCTTGGAAAGAAGACGCATCATAAAGCGAATTGATTGCCTTCTTAAAATTTTCAATGGAGTTCAGGGCTGGTCTGAATTTCAGACCTATTTATCCCCTGCTCCTTATATCGGGAGACATGACCATCCATTTAAACTGCGCCCGTTTCAGCCAAAGAAGAATGTTGGTGCAAACTCTTTTATTCCACATGCTATAAAAACTTGGAATAAGATCCCGAAGGTTATGTTCGAGAAACCAGTTTCCACTCGAACTTTCTGTTCCATGTTGAACCAGTCGGTTGTGTCACTTTCTGATTAGGTTGTCTATTCGTCTCTGTCCCTCACTCTCTCTCTCTCTCCATCTCCATCCCTCCCTTCGTTCCTTCTCCTCTCTTCCTTCCTCCCTCCATCCCTCCCTCTCTCCATCCCTCCCTCTCTCTCTTTCTCTGCGCCTCTGTTTCCCTTGTCCCTCTCTGTTGTTTTTCTTTTCATTTACAGTGTTGCTGTTTGCTGCCTTTTGCCTCCTAAAAATATTGTATCCTTTGGATCATTTCGAGCAACTCAGTTTCATTTGTTTTATAACGATTGTACAAATTAATGTGACACTGACATGTATTTATGCGGGGCTGACGCTCCTAAATACAAAGAACTTCTATTCTATTCTATTCTAACAACCCCCCCTGAAAATAGCCCTATACATTACTGGGGGGATGCATCCTCCCAAACCCCCATGAGCGGCACCCCTGCATGAAGGTGTAACAATGGACTTTATCCAAGGAGGCAAGAATCTCGTTCATCCAAGGAGGCGAGAATGTCAAGAAGTGTAAGGAGAATCCAGGTATTAATGCGAACATTTTAGTTTCAAATCTTCGAACAGGAATAGATACTCACTGAGAATTGAAAACAAAATAATAAGCACTGGCCATTCTAAAGCAAATAACCTGCACACAATTCGGACACAAGTAGTCGGAACAGTCGATGCACCAGCTTGTGGCAGAAGCATTATCATCGCAGCTTGTACACTTTGGATCTGCAACCGGGGCATCATCATTTCCCTCAACACCTTCTGAGCCCAACTCAAAGAGGAAGTAGTTGTCAATGATGCGATCGACAGGACTGTGGGCGCCACATTCAACACACTGGATGGTTGGTGCTGAGAAATAAAAGAAAGAAAAATAAAGATGTGAAAGTAAGAAACCAACTCCTTCGTGTTATCAGAAACAATGTGTTCCCACTAATTGCCATTTCATTTCCTTTTGATAAGACCGGATGAACTTTCTTGCTGTGACATCTGCCGACCATTCATTTGACTTCACTTTTGCCTTGTTTTGTGCACCTACTTCTGTTTCAGTTCAGCACAACAATGCTCCCTGCTAATTCCATAGTTTTTGTAACAACACAAACATCTCAAATAATTTCAGTCTGGCTAACATGAGTTCCACCGTCAACAAGGGTGACCAGTAAGACAAATATTGTCAGAATTTTCAACACGAATAACACATAAATTTGTGCTGAAAATGTGCAAAAATGGTTCCAAAATAGGCTTATCAAGACTTCAGATGATGTGTAGAGATTTCAGATAAAATCTGAACTTGAACATCGCCAACCTGCTGTCATCTTGATATCACGTTGGGTGCTTTCGGCAACTTTCATGCTGACGCAGGCAGAACACGATGTGTGTAAGCAAAACAGAAGCTTCGGTCCAAGTAGGGGAGCAGCTTTCTTGCAGAAAACACAGTGCGTGTCCTCAAACCCTGGTTCGCGGGATGGTCCGGCAACAGATTGCATGGCACCATTTTCCTCAACCAAAGCCTCCACAATCACATCGTCTTCAACGGCCGGGGCTTCTTCCTCTTCTGCGTCTCCATTTGCTAGTGGCATGGGGGTGGCAGAGTCGTCATCCAGCTGAGGTTGGTCTGTTTCGTCGCAGTCGTTTTGTTCATAGTTTTGATCAGTGCCCTCGGTCTCAGTTTCCAAATATTCCACTTGCAACGAGCCGTCATCCTCTATCGCTAGTCCATTTTCGACAACCTCTTGTTCGACCTCCTCCGTGGCCTCGGCACCGTCGGCCAAGTTCGAAGCCTCTGCATCATCCTCACCGTTGTCAACTTCCGCTTCATTGCAAGCTGCATCCTCAACCTCACCAATGACCTCTTCAGCTGTGTCAATGCAAAGATTTTGATCATTTTCTGCTGCCTCGAAACTATCCTCCATTTCAAAAGGGCTAACCTGACTGAAAAGTCATCACAATGATTGTGGATGTTTGGTTCCAGAACAATGAAAGGAAGAGGTGTCAGAACACCGTAAAATTGTTGGTGAAGGAACTACGGGTGAAAAAAACATAATGCAGGTTTTAACAATGGCCTGCAATATCCACAATCTTTCTACAATGTTCTTGAATTCAAACAATACCCATCTGCAATATCAGTACCCCAAAATGGCCACAAACCTCCACAAAAATTTGGCTGTCTCTAAAAGAGAGCGATACAAAAAGTACTTGATTTAAAGGAGCAAAACTTTTCATGTGCACAAGAAGATGAGAAAGCAGTTTAAACTGGGTGGGACAATCTGAGCCTTGTTCAGTTTGGTGGCCCAACCAACAGGCCTCGTTGCGGACCCTGAAAAATATAGGATTTCAATGGCAAAATATAGAATTTGGACTGTGGATGTATGGCCTCTATCTCCCCTTTTCTGCCATACCCAATTCCACCAAAAAGTATAAAAATTTGACAATATCTTATTTCTTTCATCATAAAAAGACAAATTACCTTATGAGGGTTTTGGGGGAGGCAGGCAGCCAAGCAGCGAGGACGGTTTTTGGATAAGCTAATCTGGTGATGAAAAAAAATCAATTTTTGACCTTTTCATATAATGGAATGAACAGGCAATGCGACCATGTCAAGAAGGTTAAAAAACGTCACAAAAATAAAACTCACAGAGGAGATCTTTTGACATGTAACATCGTCAGAGCAACTCTTGTCATGTTGAGCTGATGATGGCATGGTTTACATCGAAAGATCTCCTCCTCTGTGAGTTGTTTTTGTGACCGTTGCATGGATTGGGGAAAGATGATACTCGGAAAGAGCAGTGAGCTCCAGCTCCACATTTTCGCACAACAGCACTTACTTAAAAACCACCAAGTAAATCGACTGAAAACTTCCCCTCAGATTAGCCTTCACAGGGGAATCCAGACTTTGCAAAATCTTAGTTACAAAATGGATTTTTAGTTGAGTAAGCAAGAACGGACCAGAATCTTCTCAACTCCAATTAACAACAGCAGCATTGTCACCATATCTGGGATGGCGGATCGGATGAAAATTCGTTGCATAGCCCATATGGGTGGTAGCGTGAAATGGATTAACACATTCGTTTTGGAGGCAGAACATACAAAAGCACATTCATTGACAAAAACCAGCTAGGCGACTATTGCTGTGTCCTGCCCGAGGAATGAAGTTTTTCCGAACTTCTTTCTCTGGAGGGTGGGGGTGAGTGATGCCAGCTAAATGTAGCAGGTGAGGGGGTTGAGTTTTTGAAAGGCTTCAAAGTTGAAGTTGTTGAGATGGCATCATGTTGTGAAGACTTGAAAATCTATTTAATCTGGAATTTTCCTCTGGATAATGTGTGAAGCTCATGTCTGGATGGTCAGTATAGCACGGAAACATGGTTGGATAAACTGACAGCAAGGCAGCATCATCCGCCGCGTTCACCAGCAAGAGAGATGAGAGTTTGCGGGAGTAAACCAATAAACTGTTTGCATTCGATCGTTGCTGGTTTGAGCAACACCAAATCTGTTTGTTATCAAAGGTTTAGCATGCTCTTCTCTGCTTCTCTGTGATTGGAACTTTGTCCTCGCACTGCATTCATTCTTGTTGCTCATGTGATTTGACCCAGAAATGCGCTGGTTTGGAGTGACCCAGTGAGGCTCGGAGGAAGTATTCCAGAGCCTGCGCGGTAAGGAAGGCGAAGGACTGGCTAGGTAACCATCAAAGGTCACAGCAGGTTCTAGCAACCACACTATGTATAAATATGCCACAACCCAGGATGGTGTGTGGACTCCTTATCGGGTAGAATTGGCAAACAACGGAGTACGAGCTGGATGTTTTTCCAAGGAAATGTCATTGGGAAGAAAAACGAGAAGAAAATCATTATGAAAGGACAAAAAAGTTTAATTCAAACATGAGATCTCCAGAATATCAAAAAAGTGCAAAATCATCACAATGTCCATAAGACAAAACCCAAAATTTTCATATATAAAAATGACTGAAATGAGTCTCTTGGTTAAAAAAAAAAAATCAAAAAAAATGGCAAGAATTTATGCCACATCCAATAATGAGATGCTGATAGCAAAGAAAAGAAAATACGAGAATAACTGAATTCGTAACCCAGCTGTTGTCGAAAGACAACTGGTAATTTTGTAACAGAACAGGCCCCAGCATAACCATCACATTACCTTCAAACAGGCAATGCACCAGATTGGACCTCAGCTAAAATTCTGGCTGAATCCATACATGTCAAGTCCACACTGGATTCCTGCAAGAATGTTTCCACATCGATGAATTACAGGACAGGGCCATCAATGCCATTTTCATGGAAATCAATGAAAATTGCACTCAACAAAAGCAGCAAGCCTTGCAACATCAAATGCACCAATTTCTGAACTGTCATCTGCTCAGCATCAACCCTGATGATGAGGACGTAACGGCCCGGAAATGTCGTGAAGCAACTGGCGATTTCAACGCAGATCAATGCCAACCACAATGATCAACCACTTTCTTGTGAAATTACGACAAAAAATCCTATCTCCATACCTCAAAAGAAAAGGTTTCAGATGAAGGCAATGCTAAAACGCCTTCAAAAATGGCAGGTTATACCCCCCAAATTGTCAGTGGTAGGGGGGCAATGTCAGTGATGACAAAACTCAAAACATATCATTCAATTTTCTTCTCGAGATGAAATGAAAAAAGTATTTTTATACTAGGAAACAGGAGACAGGCTTCCTGTTGTAGACGAGCGATCAGGTTTTTTTTACGTGTCCCAGGCGCTCGTGTCGTGTCCCAGTCACTTTTGCTCCTGCACAATCGACGGCTGCACAAGCGGTCTGTGGGCGGCAATTGTTGTGCAAGTTGTGCTGAGTTTGGTGGAAATACGAGGGAGGCACTGCCTTTTCACAGCTTAAAAACAAAACAATGCTGCTTTGCAATGTTAACTTATCTCTGGGCGAAAAAAAGTATTGTTGAATGGTGTTCAAATCTAATGATTTTGGGATTCTTGGCAGGGACCAGGAATTTTATTTCTCCGAAATTGCATCAAAAACCGTCGCTTGGCTCAGGAGAAATTTAACTTTCTGTGGGCATCGCTGATGCGTTATGGCTGATGTTTCGCTGGTTGTTTTGCCATTGTGAGCTTTGTGGCGAAAATTGTGCATGGGGTGCGGGTGGAGGAGTTCGGTGTCTTCGCGGGATGCGGGCCTCGTTTGCGTTCCATCCTGTCCTTTCCTCACCGAACCAAATCCATTCTTGTGACAATTCAATATTCGAGCATCGGCTGCTCAGTGGTGTCAAAATCGGTGCCGCTCATTTGGTCCTTTGTACGTTTGGTCCAATGATTGATTCGGCCAATCCGTAAAATTTTCGATGTGATTTGCGTCCATGTCGGAGACGCTTTCGGAAATTCGGTTAGGTTAGGTTAGGTAAGGTTGGGTTAGGTTAGGTTGGGTTTGGTTGGATTCTTTCTGGGGCGTCCATGTCAGAAATCTGAACGCATTGGACCACATGATCATTGGACCAAACGAACATTGGACCAAACGCACATTGGACCAGACGACCCGGACCCTGTCAAAATGCGTCACGACACACGAATATGGAACGAAAGCGCAAGCAGAAAAAAATAGCCGCAAAAAATCCTCGTTTCGCATTTCTGCAAAATCCATTTGCGCTGTTGTTGGTGGACAAAACTCGAAATTTCCCCAAACTATCGATTTCCCCAGACCTTCCCCAAAAGGTGCAAAATTTCCCCAAAAGGAAAAACTTTTCTCCATTCCGCCACACTGCACAGCATCCACTTGCGACAGCAGGTTCCTGCATGCACACATTGCTGGTGTCTGGTGGGGTTTTTTTTTCATGTGTGTGTTGGTGTTGTTGATGATTGACTGATGAATCATTGATTCCTGCATTCATTTTGACTGAAACAAAACGCAACCTGTTGTCCTGTTCTTCTCAGCTTGGCTTCTCTGCTCTGTTGCTGTCCTGTGCTCGCCTTTGGCCTCGTCTCCTTCATTGTCTGCGTTGGGATGCAAATTGTGAATGGCGCTGGTATGGGGGTGCGGTGAGTGAGGTTCGGAGTTTTCGCAACCTGCAGTGTCTGTTCGTTGTTGCGCTTGCAGGTTTTGTTGAGGTGGGGCAGGGGAAAGAGCAATTTTGTTTTTGGTGTGCCATTTTGTCATTTTTTTTTTTGACCAAAAACTATACAGCAACGCACCACATTGACATCTTCGCCTCCACAAAAATTGGGCACGATCGGTTAACAACTTTTTGAGTTATCGTTGCACACAAATCACGGTTTGCTGTCCGTTGTAGACTCGCTTCGCTCGTCAATTATTAAAAAATAATTCTTGCAAAGGAAATTCTTTGCAAGAATTATTGGAGTTGAACACAGGGTGGATGCAAGTGTTATTTGCAACATCTTAATCTGAATCTGAATTCCTTGTGTGAGGGATTCAAAGAAGTTGCACCCCCTTGTGCGAAAAAATTAGGTCTGCAACACCACATGATGGTGTTTCACAACATTATAGTGATTGTCACCAGTGGCATGCAGTGAGTTTTGCAAGAGATCATGCGCAGGTATGCGATAGAGGGGCTAATCTGGGCGCAGCCCAGACGGGGGGTCTGGGGGGCGGAGCCCCCCAGTAATTGGGGTCTGGGGCTAAGCCCCAGCGGGGTTCCAAGGGGCAGAGCCCCTGGTCTGGGGGGCAGCCCCCCAGAAGCTGAAGAAACTTTGAAATTTCGTGTTCATTTTCGGTGCAGGAATTGGTGATCTGGAGGCCAAATTTCACACGCGAGCCAAAAGCTCATGCTAGGAAGGAGCAAGTGATCACCTGAGGAGCATTTATTTCTTTATTCATTCAGAATTTCTCTGTTTCGAGCAACTTTTTCATTGTGTTTCAACACATCTAGACGGGATTGGTCACTGAGTTGTGTTTCAATTCGAGATGCTCCAAACATGGCTAAGTTCTCAAATGCATTCAAATGCGTGGATGTCTTTTCGTGCATGATTTTTGAGTTGGCGAGGTAAATCGGCGTATCCTGTGAAGTTCCAAGTGGTTTGCCGCACTTGAACAACAAACAGGGCTAACAAAAGACTTTCGACTCAATCTCACAACCAGTTGACCACTTGCACTTTTCATTCATGATCGTGCTTATAAATGGCGTGTGTGACCTGCCCTCCATATTTTGTTTTCCTTGCTTTCAACTCGTCGTTTCTTTTCATCAAAAGACCTTCAGCTGAATTTCACCCTTTTCAGACATTGTATGAGCAAGAGTTGTTCCGCTGGGCTTGTATTGTCACAGCGCTGACAAGTGAACAGCTTGGATTTCCGTTTCCATGGTCAGGGCCGTAGCCAGGAATTTATTTCGGGGAGGGCCAAAGAATTAATCGCGTTGGACGAAGCGTTGCGCGAAGCGCAACGCCGGGGGGGGGTTCGGGGAGGGGGTGTCCCCCTCCCCGAAGGGGAAGAAATTTTGAAAAAATGGAACTCAAAATGGTGCTCAGAATGCTTAATTTTTTTTTAAAAACTGAGCATTTTCCCCACAATCCCCGTTTGCACAGAACAGATGGCCAACATCAAACCAGTCTTTGAATGTTGTCTTTTCAAATGAGCAATTTAATTCTTTTTTCAAACACCGACACGTCCAAACAAGTAACAACCACGCAAGTGCTATCGCATCAAAAACTGGACTCTACAATACTCACTTCATCATTCCATTTTCAGGTTTCAATTCCAGATTCAGACTTTTCTGTGTTGCCTTCATCAACCATGGCCAAATTTCCACTAGGCTATCTCTTGTGATTTTCGTGAACTTCCTCCGACATCACAACAACTAAGATGCTTAAAATAACAATTAATCAACAACCACTGCCACCTTGCTTGCCACATAACAGCCCCACAAGCAAGGTGGCATGTGCGTTGTCAAAATTGTTATTTTAAATGTTCATATTTTTCCCTTCTTAAACATTTCAATGTAAATGCTCGTGTTTTTAACCATTCAAATAATTGCAAAAGCATGGCAAATGTCTTTGGACTATTGCCTTCCGCCAGCAGCCAGTGTGCTTGCACAACCCGCAGATAGAGGTACTTAGGTAATCTTCACATTTATGGATGTGTGGAAAGCTAGAAACTTTGGTGATAGAAAATTTTCAAAGAAATAGAAAGCGAAGAAGTGTTTTGTCGGGGAAAATAAAGACAAAAACACATAAAACTATCGAAGGAAATGATAGAGTTGCGTTTGCGGATCTTTCTTGAGCGTTTGCGTTTCTTTCTTGACTCCAACACGATTATATCTAGTACAAACCAAAACATTTCGGGGGGGGGGGGGGCACGGCCCCCTGGGCCCCCGGCTGGCTACGGCCCTGTCCATGGTGGACATACTGCAGCTACACACCAATCAAATTCACCTGATCACTCGAAATGAACTTCTCCGAAAAGAACTTTTTTGCCTTTTCAATGCACTCGCTACACCTCTGCCAAGCCTCTGCTTCAGGGCACAGAACACAAAAGACAAAGCAATTAATCCAAGACAAGATTCGGGCTCAAAAATTGGTTTGTCTGTTTGTCCCCGTGATCCGCCACCCTCAAACATCGGTTTCTGCATGAATGTTCATTCAGCATTGGACGTGCCTGGGTGGAGGCATTCATGGAACGGCAGAAGGGGCGATGAATGGTTCTGTTTTGTGTTTTCTTTTTCATGCTGTGCTCAAAATCTCAACGCAAAATCTGGACAAATGAGCTGAATCAGGGCAAAATATCACTCACCGCCTCCTCCTCCTCCCGCACAGTTGTACCTATCCAACAAGCACCCGCCCCTCAAAATCTCAGCGATGCATTGTTGTGGTCCAGTCGATGTTCTCTGCTTGCTTGTGCTGCCGCTGAATTGCGTGCCCAGGATGTGATCTATGCGGATTCCTCTCCGCATATACTCGTGCCTTTTTCAAGCTGCTTCAGCCATGCATCAGAACAGCATGTGGTTGCACACCCATGGAAGGAGACTGCCATCAAAACAGCACCGATCCGTGCGCTCCTGATTCCGCATACACCAGCGCAATACCGACACGGCAGGGATTCCCAAAATATGCAGCCGCCTGATGAGTTTGCCCGCAAATATTTTTCACAGGAAAAGGACAGCTGCAGCTAAGAAAGGAACTGGAATTCAGAATTCGGCACAATTTGAAATTTTCTCCTTCTTCCCGAAATTTTACAAGACTTGCATACTAGGGACGGACCGCCACTGATTTTCACCAAATTATGGTGTCATTTGGAGACCAAATTTGGCAAGGTAACGTTGAAGGTCAAAGACCATCAATATCAGCCAGAGTGGATTTTTCAATGTAAGAAAAAACAATTCATTCAAGTCAAATCTAATTCATTCAAAACTCAAAAGATAGGCCTGATAAGGATGCAATAAGTATGTGACACGAATAGGAACCTAAACAATGCACAGGGTCAGTGAAAAGACGAAAACATCCTGGCCAACATTTTAGAGAACAAAAGAAAAAAAAATGGAAAGTTCTAATATCAGAATAAAGTGAGATTATTGGACAGATACATAAACACAAGAAAAGAGAAAAATGGAAAACTCTAAAAGTGGAATAAAATGAGATTAACAAGATACTGATACGAAAGATACTGAAATGGTAAAATGTGGCTTTGAGTTAGCACACCCTGTGACACACGAATTTTTGTGCATACAGGTTGGCCCTCCGTCCAATTGAACGTAGGTTTTTACATTCACAGTTCCCCTGAAATTAGACTGTTTCCCAATGAAACAATGATAGGTTTGGCGCAATCTTGGGATCTCCTCCAATGATCACCACATTCACTGCTACTTGCCCGCCTTGCGTGCCTTCCCTTTTGTTTCCGACTTTTTAATGGACGTTGAAAGCAACCCTTGTCGAGCACTGATTTATATTCGAATGTGATGGGACGTGCAAAATGATGCAGCGCGGCTACCTTACCGGAACAATGCAGCCCTCAACATGTCCATCAAAGTGACCACTCCACTGTAGACGCAGGTGGCGAGGAGTCCTGGGGATACCTGCAGTTCAGCCAGGCAACATTATATGCGTTCTAAATTGATTTTCTGTTTTGAATTTGCACAAAATTGCTATTTGGTATGTATTTGGCAACAAGTATCTTCATTGGCATTGTGGCATCAGTGTGAGTGAAATGAATTTTCACCTAGAGTGTAAAACCAGATTGGTTCCAATGCCCTGAAGATGGTGGTCTTCATGCACTTCTTGAAAGATGCTACCAGTGCTTCAGTGGTGGATGTCAACATCTCTTGCAGGCGACGAAGGGAAGAATGTAAAGACCGCAACCAATAAGGGGAGGACATTTCGAATTGAAAGAATTCTGAGCACTGCTGGGCAGTGGTTTCGTCAGGGAGGCTGGGGGGCTTTATATTCCCAAGTCTCTGTTATACCTACTTCAACAAAAAATGGAAATACGGAAACCGAAAATGAAAAACGATTTTTGCTGTCTTGTCGAGTGCTCTATGTTTGCATCCATTGCAGAAAAGATTGTTGAAGTGATTTTCTGAGATTAGCATTCGGCTCGCTTCATTCATAGAAAAAGCAACATGGAATGGGAAAAGGACATCAGAAACCACATTTGAAGATTTTGGCACCCCCAAGTTATGAGTGCCCTTCTAACCCGCTCCAGGGGTTCATGCAGTTGCGGTTTTTGGATCGATATTGTGGCTGAATTCAGTGCATTCTGCTGTACGAGAGCAAGTCCGATTAAAATCGGACAACGTAACCAACTCGGCAGCACAGTCTGCACAGCACAAATCCCCTTCCGGCTTGTCCTACAATCAATGACACAGGACGCTTCTACACTTCCAAGTTCAAGGGGTAACAGTTCAATAACCCATCAGCCTATTACTGTCCCGTAATCCGTCGGCCGTGAGCTGATGAACAGACCACCTGCTCATCAGTTCACTCATCTCACAAAGCATGAATTTTAATTGCTACAAACCCTGTCGCTTTTCTCAAATGGGCGGTGGTCCGAACCTGAACCTAAGATACACAGATGACAAAGGAAGAACATTCGTACATTTCGAGAGGTGAAAAAATACTTTTTCATTTTTCCTGACAAGTGACAGGTCATCTGATGGTTGCAAAATTGATAAAAAAGACAAAAATTGAATGCTAAAAGGAAATTCAAAAACAACAAACACAATCATCATGTAAAATTTCACCTCTCTTCCTCAAAAGTGGCCTTGGTAGGTATAACTTTTTAAAGCCAAGATGTGCATGTGGAATCCAACTTGCACAAAACATGAAAAGCTACCAAACTTGAAAGTGTGACTGACAGCTTGGAAACATTATAACATGTAGAATTCTATTCTGAACTGCTCAGCACAAGGGTAACAAGACAAAATGTTATAACAATATTCCACCTAAATCACTTTTTCATCAGGCAGGTAGCAGTCTAAAGTCCCACCAATTAGGTAAGAGGAAGGAAGTAAAGGGAGAACAAAGTCACTAGGCAGTCGAAGCTAACAAAAATAAAAGGTACAATGACAATGAGACACTGTTCTTAATAAAAGGCACATTGGATAATCAAAGGCACACCAGGTAAACAAAGGCACATTGGAAGATAAAAACATGTTGGGCAATCAAAGCCAATATGCAGAAGAAAAAGCTCGGTAACAAAGGTACCAATCCACCTTGTCGAAAAGCATGGTCCCGAATATCATGACATGAAATCAGATTTTAATTTCCACCATCCTCGACAATGAAATTCTTATCAGTGACGCAACTAACTCCATCTATCTCGTTGGCTGCCAGGTAGTCCTTGACACTTTTGAACCCTTGCGCCTTGATGAATGGCACTAAAATTCCTGTTGCACCAATGCCAATACGATTGCGACAGATTGAGCAGTTACAGAGGCCTCGGCATGGAGGGCATTTCCAGTCCTTGAAAAGGAAAAGCAAAATATTTTGAAAATAAGCTACCTGCGAATGGAGTGGGAAACTGAGTAATTTTATTACTTCCGAAAAACTTTGAATAGAAGAATCACTGAAGCAGATTTTTGAACCCCCATACAACTCCGTTTTTTTTTTTTCAGGAACGATGAGGGACCGGAATGCTCTGCCCCGAAGTGCACCATTACTCAGTACTCATTACCCCGAAGTATGATTACCCAGGATTATTCCTGGTGTCTGGGCCTTACTCGTGTTTGAAATATACCTATCTGTCAGAATTTTTTTCTTTTTTTTTGCCTTCTGGTTTCGACTTCTGTTGTGTTAAACGTGCAAATATTTTATTTATTTCTATCGTTTTTTTTTCTTTTTACAACGATCTGTGCAAAACATGGGCTTTCTTCTAATTCCTCATTGGCAGGATCTTTGTGATAGAGAAATAAAAATTATGAAATAAACCAACCATACTCCGGCAAAAAAGGAATTAAATCAACGCCAGTGCTAAAATTGTGGCTCAGTGAGTGTCGCGAGCCGTCTTTTTTTTTTTTTTTGATGAGCTCACCTTTCATGCAAAAGCACGGGGATGCTCAGTGCTTGTTTGACCTAATGTCACAAGTGGTCAAAAAAGCTAATATCGCTTTAGGGACTGGGGGTACAAGGCAGTTGCATGTTCCTGCCAGATTAACTGCATGGGCAGTCCAAATGCTGTCAATCTAGCAGTTGGGTGTCGTTCATGTCAACTGCTTATCTACAGTGTCAGGTCTTTCACGCTCAAGTTGTTCATTCGCCTTATGCCTGAAAGACTTTCAGATCCACTACCACGTGTCCGAGACCAAAATAATCAAGGCCTCCATTCCCTAGACAGCTTATATGAGCTTATCAAAAGTCATCGAACATAGGCGATATTTTATTTTAAAGTACCGTACTGGATAACACAGGGTCCATCTGATTTCAACAGAGCTTGATGCAATGCAACCAAACGCCTCACATGAGTGTCATGATGTTATGCAGCGCCAGCGTTGCCACAGACGATTTTGCAAAAAAAAAAAAAAAAACGTATCAGATGAAAAAAAACAAAAATGCAGTCACAGTCCCCCCCATTTGCGCCAAATGCCAAAAATTCCTACAGGGGGCTTCTGAAAGTTGATTTTTGCAGGAAAAAATCGATTATGATATTAACCCCTGCTTTTTAAACATTTTTGCCCCATTTCCTGTGTGGAACTATGCGAAAGAGTTTTCTATTGCTTTTCCGCAACGTTTTACATCCGTATGCCTATTTTCATCTTTATCATGTTTGTTACATTGAAGTTATGCCACCCGAAAGCTATTTCAAAGTGCGAGCATGCATTTGTTTTACACAAACCTTTAATCAAGGCTTTATCGCTTTTGCATTTTCTGCTCGTCAAACTTTTTGAAGTGAGATCTCAGGAACTGTGCATGTTAGAAAGGTGAAAATTGATGTACTTGTTCAAGAAAGTGTCAGAATCCGGTTGATGAGGAAGAAATTTTTATCTTCTCACCAGAAAACCTTTTAATATGGTAGCCATGTTTTTACAAAAAAAAATGACTTGCTGAAAGGCAAAAATCGACACGCAATGACTGAAATAGCAGATTTTGAGTGAAAGGGAGTCCGGAATTCGGTATGCATCAGGGTGAAAGGGAAGGGAGATTTGATGAAAATAGGAGATCTCATGTCAAAAAGCTTTGGCTATTTTCGCGATAAATTTACCTGTCGTGAGAACAATGAGATAGAACAGCAGGCTGAAAATTATCGCCAAAAACACCGTTATTATGTTAAATAACTAAATTTGAAGAACAGGGTAAATATCTGGCAAGTACCAAATAAAACCTAAATTTC